>CAIGRQ010117233.1:0-18566 GCA_903798375.1 Fraxinus sp. D2006-0159 | reverse complement strand
AAGTATTTTATCGAAGAAAAATAATAAATTTATCATCATTTTTAAAGAGAACATAAGATGTTTTTAACAAATTAGTAAAAAAAGTAATAATATTTACGAACTAAAGATATAAAAAAAATAAAAGCAAAAACTAAAATAAATAAAAAATAAAAAGAAAAAATAAATGAGCGATAAATGGGGCAAGAGACTTGCCCCGTCCCGATCCTGCTTTAACCGGGTATGGGAATGGGGCAAGGTAATAAAAATATCCGACGGGACGGGGCTAGAAATGGACGACCCATCCCATACCCATCCCGTTGCCATCCCTAGTACAGTTTGAAATCACTACATAAACACTTAGCCTACAGTAAATTCATTGTAAACACCCTACCCAAATCATAGTGTCAGCACTACACAATATTAAAAACAGAAATGAAAAAGTATAATTATCTCTCAATTGATGAAATTCAAAACAGGTGCTAAAGATTTTCATTTATAACTATTTTTTTCCTTCTTTACTATTAAAACAAGAAAAATTAAAAGGAACTGTCCAGAGGAATTGGCTTCATATTTTCCAAATTGTGCTACCATGGTCACCGATTCACCTAAGTTTTGCTAATTGGTACGTCTTTCAAACTAATTCTGACACTCTCCCAGTGAAAATTGACGATGTTAATCTAAATACAATCGCATTAAGCTTCGAATATTAGAACTAAATGTCATAAACAAAACCCACAAATATTTGAAGAACAGATCACAAAATTGGAAAACCCACATATGAAATCAAAGTATAGACAACGAGAAAGTGAGCAGTCGAGGAAATGCGTACCTTTCTATAGAGAGAGGAGGAGAGATGGAGAGGGACAAAGAGAGAGAATTTAGGAAAGTGAGTTTGTCAAAAATTGAGGACTGAGAGAGTAAATGAGAGAGTGAGCGGCCATGCAAAGATTGATACAAATTTCAACCAGTAGTCGTTTGTGGCCACTCAATTGCCAACACCATCCGAAAAGGAAGTGAAATAAATGCTGCTGTCAATAATTGAATAGAAACATGGCTCAATGAGCGAGTTTACCCTCCATTCAAATTGCGACCATCGAACTTTAAAAAAAAAAATCAAATTATAACTCTTCAATGTGGAACCACCCAAGTTTCTTAGTTCGAGGGATCTCAAGTTATCGAGATTTCAATGATATTTCATTTGGATTGCTAAGCTTTAATTTCTCTTAACTAAACTACTAAACTTCAATTTACTTTCATATTAGGTCACTTAAATTTTCATCATCCAACTAACTCGCGTCTTCTAAATTGATAAAAAATACATAATTGGGGATAATAGCACAGTGAATCTTTTGCATGTTGACTGTGTAGCATGCAAATCTATCACTTAGCCACATCTTATCTTAAATCTTTTTTTAAAAAAAATAAAAAAAATTTACCTTTTAATCTAAAAACATTACACAGCAACTATGCTATGGTACGATTGTCAATTAATTTTGAGGATAATGAAGTTTAAAATTAAATTAAATTTCAATTATCCAATGGAGATAAATTACAATTTAGTAATCCAATCGAAAACTCACTACTCATTCAAAGTGCCTTGAAACATAGTTAAATGACAAGCAACAAACAATTGGATAAGGTTGTTGTTGAAATGTACAAAAAAAAGTGAGTTTATCACTCATAAACAATTTATAAATATGAGCCAAATTGGAAATTTCAGTGTGCAATAAGGAAACTCGTGCAACAACTTTCGGACACCAAACAAAAACATCGTATGATAGTTCAGTCCATATCCGGTGTGGGCGTTGGAGCATTGAGAGGACAGTCCAGTGGCATCTTCACAAAAACATAAAAGAATTTTGTATAAAAGACAAGCATGATTTAAAATAAAAGGAGAAATTTTGTTCATGCTGACCAACTTCGAAAGTTCCCACACATCCAACTAATCTGAGGCTAGGAACAGAGTTAGTCATATTCTCACAAATTGGAATAGCTTTTCGACCTTGGTCAGTACTAAGTTGGTTTCGTTCTTGGTTGGACTAAGCTCCACAACTTGGTGTTGGATCGAGTTAGAAGCTTGACCTAAATTTTCTTCTTCGACTTTTTATGAGCACTATTTTCTCCAACTAGACTTTTAGCGACATGAATTAAGGCCGTGTTGCTATTTCATGAATTAAAAGCAATACTATAACCGTTTGAGGAGATAGTCGGGTCCCACCACAGAGAGAGGGGGTCAAAAATGGTGGGCTAAAATGGTGGGCTTCAACGGGAGGAAAATTGATTTTTCTATATACAAAAGCGTGCCCAGACAGGGCCTTGAGACTTTTTAGTCGACAACTCTTTTAGCTAATCTTGGACCACACGAGCTTGGTGACAACGTCCCTGTCCCTAGATTTTGGCTGCAATAAATCTCTAAGATACCACTAAAAGAAAATGACAAATCCATTATTTATCAAAACAGGGAAAGCAAGAATATGAAAAATGGAATACTTCATCAATAACCAGGTCCAGAGAATGATAAACGAACTTCATTTTCCGTGAGAAGCAGGAAACGAACAACACACCAACCAAGATGACCCATCAGATAATCGTGTCCCATTCCTAGTACGATGAAAAAGAGGAATGAGAAATAGAGGAGAGTCGTGAACATCCCGACATGGTGACACCTGAAGTTGATTGTAATGTAAACTCTTTAAGTGTCAAATGATGTTATTGAGCCAACAACGAAGCAAATTCGCTTATTTAATCCAAATAATAACTGGAGGACATGGGTTTTCTTAAGTTGTGGATTCTAATTATTACCGCTTCGAGAAATTAGTATGCATACCGACCTCCGTGGTGAGGTTGCTGAGGGGCCCCTCCTGGGGTGGCCTGGACTAAAATTTATCAAGAATAATTTAGGAATATGGTCCTTGTAAATTTCACAGTATGAATTTGAGTACTTATAGATTTTGATTTTATCCTAATTTGTCTTGTAAATATGGAAACGTCATATAACTCTTGTAAATTATCGTAACGGTGGAAGAGAATATAGTTTCACATTGAAGTGAATCTCTATAAATCATGCATGTCTTTATTTAATTAATTTCTCTCGATGTATTAAGGCTATTTTATTAACAACATGTTCAACATGCAAGTGGACTAACATCTTGTTAAGCTATCGGAGAGATATTTTTCATTCGTTCCAAATACGCTTTTAATCGCTCTGATGAAGGAGATAACTGCACTTCTTTTGCAACATAAATGTGAACTTATCCCAAAATATTTTTATTTCGACGAATTCTAAATTGTATCAAATGTAGGTAAGGAGATTAATTACTGACAAAAACCAGCATGGAGGAGGATAAGACACAACAAAAAGCCCTTTAGTATAAATAAACACCTGTTGCAAAATGAATGGTACAATTCTCCTATAAAAACTGGACTTCTCTACAAGCGTTTTACACCAGCAAACAATATTCATTTCTAAAAGCCATGTCTAATACATACTTGTTGGTTCTCTTCGTTGCGGTGGTGGCTTTGCCAATTTCATCCATTGCTAAACAAAAGCCATCTCATCCACATTCACAAGCACCAGCGCCTGCCCCAGAGCTATGGGAAGAATCCTTGGAAACTTTTGGGGAAGGAATCGACCAAGAATTGAATCACAAGCATAAGCACAAGAAGAAGCCTACTCATGCACCTGCACCGGCGCCAAAGCACAAATGGGACCAATACTCGGAAATTTATGGTGAAGGGATAGACCAAGAATTGAAGAACAAGAAGAAACCTACTCATGATGCACCTGCACCGGCGCCGAAGCACAAATGGGAACAATACTTGGAGAGTTTTGAGGAAGGGATCGACCAAGAATTGAAGCACAAGAACAAGCAATACAAGAAGAAGCCTTCACATGCACCTGCACCGGCGCCAGAGCACAAGCACAAGAAGAAGCCTTCTCATGCACCTGCACCGGCACCAAAGCACAAATGTGAAAAATACTCAGAGACTTTTGGGGAAGGAATCGACCAAGAGTTGAAGCACAAGCACAAGAAGAAACCTTGTCATGCACCTGCACCGGCGCCAAAGCACAAATGGGAAAAATACTCCGTTTGATTTATCATGATCGACAGTGATAGCAACTGATGACATTCATCGATGATACTGCATTTGTCAGTAGTAACTCATCGATTCTAAATGGATTTAGTTTCTATACTTCTTAAACTGTAGTTCGGTTCGGTTATTGTTTCATAAATGAAATTTCACCGCGACTTCAGTAATAAAAATGCTCTTACCCGAAAATTTAGCTTTCAATTTCCGGAAGACAGCTGGATTGACACTGAACTTCACTTTATTTGTTTTATCTAAGTGGAACTTGTTTTAAAGGTCATTTTTTGCTAAGACCAAAGCATGTTTGTCTTGGGTTGTGATGTCAAATCCAGTCCAATTGGGCAAATGGTAATATGGGCCTCTTTTGTTAAGGCCCAGAGGTTATTTGCTATTGCCTAATAACATCAAGGGGAAGTTACACCATTCCCCACTTTTCAACATCTATATTCCAAAATAAGTTTCATTTTTCAAAAGTCAGATATTTTTTAATTAGATACAACACACACACACACACAAAAGATATTTTTGATAATATATATTGTAATAGATACTCCCATGATTTAAGTGTCATAAAGTTGGAAAACTACGTAACTTACATATTTTTCGAAACCTCAACACACTTCTCTTCTTCCTTCGTCACAGACCCACGACGTCACGACCACAGACCATCTTCATCCTCGTCGTTCATTCTCCGGTGGAATTGCCACTACCATCACACCATAAAATCACACCGTAAACTATAACTGATCTCACTCTGTGGAAGCCACATATTATACAATCAAAATTCAAAATCTATACATCTCAAACCCAAACCCAAATGGCTCGTCCAAGGAGTGAAGATAGAGGGTTGAATGTAGTTGAGGCACCAGATAGAAATGGTAAAAGAAAGTCGGAGGAGGTTCATGATGATTCGTCATCCAAAAGACAAAAATCGAATCCCTCTTTCAAAAACAAGTCGGAGAAGGAGGTATTTGAGATATTTTCAATTTTGTTTTTCAATTGAATCATATGTTCAAACCCTAAAAGTAATGGGTAACGTGTATTGATGGTGTATTATACATTTGGGACTTATGCTATATCCAATTTGTGATATATGGTATTCCATATTGTGACCCATAAACAATGATATTTGTTGTGTTTGATTTATGAATTGTGGAATGGAATAAATAATCATGTTTGTGATCTACCAAATCGTTTGTGACCAAAATTTATTTGTGTGACCAGTATGCACTTGCGGAAGCTGTGACCATACAGAGGGTTTTCTTTGTTTGATTTTTGAATTAATACGTTCGTTGTGACTTATGCTATATTTAATTTGTGACCAAATATTTTTTTTGTGACCAATATACATGTGTGCAGGCTATGACCATACATAGGCTTTTTTTTTTTTTTTTTTAGATTTTTGAAATAAAACGTTCTTTGGTGATCTTTGTGCAGGTTTGGACTTTTGTAATACCAGAGAAAAGTTGGTTTCCTGGTAAAATTACCGTTATTAACACAAAGGGCGTCTTATCTAAGTTTAAAACAANTGAAATAAAACATTCTTTGGTGATCTTTGTACAGGTTTGGACTTTTGTAATACCAGAGAAAAGTTGGTTTCCTAGTAAACTCACCGTTATTAACACAAAGGGCGTGTTGTCTAAGTTTAAAACAAATCTCACGGAGGCACATAAGAATATTGTTCATAATACATGTTTTGGCCACTTTCTCGAGTGTGAGGAAATTGTTGGTCAACCGTAGTTGATCCATGATTTCCTCCTAAGGTAGGTTCGACAACCAAATCCAGACGAATTGTGGTTCAATATAGAAGGGAGATTTGTTAGATGCTCGCTTCTAGAGTTTTGTTTAGTGTCCGGACTTAGATATTTTGGGAATGGTAATACGAATAGACTGGAGTTGAAACAGAAATATTTCATAGCTAAAAGGATTTCAAGAGATTACCCTTGGGTAAGGAATTGGACGGCAGATGATCATCCATCGGCTGCTAAGCTCGAAGGACCCGATTGCTTCTCGAACTCGTATGTAAGTGTCTAAATACAGTACAAATTTGCATGTCACATGTACATATTTTAAATACATATCACAGTAAATATGTCACAACTCATTTTCATCAAGTCACAGATGATACACTATGGGTCACAGGTCATTTTCATTGGGTTACATATGAAACATTATGGGTCACAGGTCATTTTCATTGGGTCACAGATCACACATATAGATCACAGACACATTATTGCAACCTTTATAAGATCATCTCACATCACATATGTCAAAGGTTTAATGTTCTCAATGTACACCCAATTAGTATTATAGGTCAACATTCGTTTTGATGATTTATGGATTGTAACATTCCTAACATTACATATTTCAATGCATTTGGAATGGTAGTTGAAAACAGGTGATTTGGACCCCCTTGACACTGAAATGGCAATGCCATAAATGTTCGAAGTGATATATATCAAACCTATCCAACCATCACTTTCACGTGTGGAGAAGAGAAAGGGCAGAAATACGAATAAAATAAGTTTAACTTAGAATAAAAGGTTGAGGCAGTCAAAAATAAAAGAGAATATCGACTTGTTGAAATTTGAACTTGTGATAGTAAGATCCATCAAAACTAAGAGAGGGTAAAGAGTAGAATTAAATAAGTTTAACTTAGAATACACTCAAGGAAAATTGTGTGAAAAGAATAAGTTTGGGGAATGTGTATACCTAGAGAGAGAAAAGAAATATTTGACTACTATAGGTCGGGAATTGAACCAATTATGAGCTTGATATGTTTACATGAGTTTATACGCACACACATCGAGTTTTGCATGTAACCGATAAAGGCTGGTTTGATTTTGTATTGTTGAAAATATTCATTGTGTTGATAGTTAAATTTCAATCCTGAAACACAATAGGTTGTCAAACCATGTTTGGAATTAAGTTACAGTTTGTTTGAAGACAAACAATTGTTCAAGTTTATGAGATTTGATAAGTGAGTTTTACACTTATTTATGGTACAAAATATGGGCAATTGTTAGTAAATATATTGAAATATGGCTTAATTCTATATAAATTTTATTTTGTAGGATAACATTGATGAACATGGTGAACTTTAGGAAAAAGAAGAGAAAAAATGACTAAAATGNTTGCATTACTTAATTGATTGGTCACCAATTAGATAATTAGTTGCTTATTATAGTGTTGGGAGACTCACAATAAGTTTAGAACACGACAAAATTAACATATGTGCAATAGATGAAAGGAATAACATTTATCACATGTGCAATCATATAGATAATCTAAACTTTAATATATTCTAATCATTCGAATTCGGACTAGGAATAGATTCGAGTTGTAGTTAGAATAGATTTACTTTGTCTTGGAAAAAATAATTAATTACAATAAAATTATTGATTGTCAAGAACAAATGAATGAAACTAGATTACGAATTAAGAATTGAAATAAATAACAATAGACGGATTTGAGATCCAATACAATCATCTATAAATTGATAAAAATCACATTTTACAGCTTTCTTAATTAATTAAACTCTCTTTTGTTTACATAATTTAATCCTATAAAAGTTAGTAAACTTGAATTGCATTTATTCCATGTGGGACGATACTCTTAACTTATTAATTCTATTACTTGTCAACGCTCCTGTACGCTTGCGAATTTTGCACAAACAAGTTTTTGGCGCAATTGTCGAGAAATAAAGTATTTAATTTGAGTTTATTAGTTTATATAAGATTTGAATTTATTTATTTATTTTTGTTTTGTTAATTTTGGCTACCCACCCTAGTCTCTTTTGTGTTTGGTATTCTTTTAGGTATTATTCAACAATATATGCAGGATTCTATTGATGGCAAGGGAATTTTTTTTTTTTTTTTCTTTTTTTGCAACAAGCAATCTCAACATGGATGATGAGGATATGTTTGTAGAAGACATAAATTGTGAGATTTGTAATGGGATGCATTATACTGGGTAATGCTTGTATACATGCACTAATCCCTTTATGTCCAAACTTCTGCGGTTTAAACATTATTTAAGATATCGAAAACAAACAATTGACAAATCTGATGAAAGCTACATGCTTGATGGCGAATATGTATCTATACATCCAAAAGATGACATCATTCTTAAGGGGGTTGGACCTCGCCTATTGAACGAATATGCCCTTGCAAAATATTATAATGAACTTGCTATTTTTGGATGAAAGCAAAACATTCACAGGAAATTCTATATTCTGGGAAAAATTTAAAAGGTGGGGATATAATCCAGTTGAAAATGTTGGAATGAAAGAATTACCATTGCCGGTGAATTTAGACTGTGAACTAACTATTCAACTCGAGGAGATATCAATTATTGAAAAAGAGTATAAAGAGGATGACAAACTAATTACAAAGGAACCAAGCGAAGAAGACAATAAGTAGCAGTTAATGATGATGAAATTAACATACATTCTTTCGACATCATTGATTGTCCAACAATTGAATTTGTGATTAAGTCTGAAGAGGAAGAAGTCTACATAGTTGATTTCGAATCGGATGGAATACGCAAATCACATCACATTGAACAAGGCAAAGATAAGATTTGGAGAATCAATGAAAAGCGGATCAAAGTCAAAATAAGCAAAATAAACAAGGTATCAAAAGCTTTCTTCAGAATTTCATAATACAGAACATCAAAGCCAAGCTAATGACTATAAATAAGCGCTTATTGGAAGGCAGCCCAATTTCTTTTTATTTATTTTACTTTTAGATTTAGGATTAATAATTTTTATTACTTTTAGGGCGTGTTTGGTCATCCTTAAAATCCAATTAAAATTGAAAATATAGCCGTTATTGGGTCTCACTCGTCTATTTAAAGTCAACAATATTGGCTAGTTTTTCAATTTTAATCCGATTTTAATCTCTACCGAACACGTCCTTAGTAGTATAGGGTACCTTCATCCCCATATTTTCCTTTAAGGTGAGTATGAGTCTACTACAAATTGTTTCATGTTATGATTGATTTTTATTACTTTGAATGAACATGTTACTTGAACACACAGGATAAGGGAAAAGACATAGCAAGTGAGCCAAAACTTTATATATAAATATATATAAAACTTGAAAACTTGAAAAAAATATCTACAATAATTTATTTTTAGCTTTATTTTTATTTTTGTGTGCTTGTGTGGTTTATATAATTTTTCCTACCATGATGCATATATTTGGAATCGTGTATTAGGTTATAAATTGCGAAAAAATTAGATGTTAAGATTGATTTATACTGGTTTATGTGAAACTTGGTATTTTTGCGCACAAAATTTATGTTTTGCATCATAAAAAAATAGTTTGATTCAAAATTTGAATAGATAAAAAAAAAAAAAAAAGTTAGTGGACTTTAAATGCTAAACAAAAATAACTACTCAATTATATATTTTTAAACCAATTCTAGGATAGCTTGGGGGTGATTAAGTTGTTGAAAGGAGACATTGAGAGACATATAGATTCCATGAGTGCTAAATTTTGTGTGGATTGTCTAATGCCAATAAGATAAAAATTAGGTGAAAGTCTCAAGTTAGATGTTGATTTTTGAGAATAAGTGTTTAATAAAGGGTATTGCATTAATCATTGTATGAAAAGAGAAAATATTGTCTTATTGTGAAACTTTTATTTGTAGCATTTATGACTCGAGTGATTAAACCTGCAAGGGTATTTTGAAAGCCCAAGATTGACTAACCGAGAGAGGGGGGGGGGGTGAATTGATTATTAAAACTTTATATTTAAACACTCAAGATTTTAATATAAAGAATACACAACTAATAGAAAATAACTTAAACACAAGTAAGCACGTAAATGGAACATTGTAAACTTGAGCAAAGTAAAAAGCGTTAAGTAAAAGGGATAGAGAGTGCAAATGATATAATATGGAGGTTCGATCAAATGCAATGATCTACGTCCCATGTTAACAAGCTCTCTGACGAGCAATGCCTTTTTCACTATGTTGATTGACTTATGGTGTAATCCAACCATTTACAACGCTTTCGGTGACTTACAATTAAGGAGCATCGATCCTTTTACAACGTTGAGCTTTTCGAGACCTCAACACGACCCACAATCCAAAACGAATTTACAAATGAAGGATTCTTTTCTTAATGAATGATAAACCCAAGGTTAAGTACAAGAAGAGAAATAAGGTAACACTTTGATAGATGGTAATAAATGAAGCTCAAGAGTTTGATTTAATGATTATAAATGAGGTGAGAAATCAATGCAGTTTTAGTTCACAAGAAACTTAATTAAATGCTCTTAAGTTCTAATTATAAATGAGAATTGAATTGGTATTTATAGAGATGAAAAAATACCAAAGTTTTCGTCAAGCTAGATGACTGGTCCAATCGACCGTCAATTTTCGGATGATCAAAATAACCGTTTGTACGGAAAAATCAGAAGTCAGAACGTCAAAAAATTGGACCGTTTGAGGGACATCCAATTGACAGCCCGTTGTATCCAGTCGACCGCCACCGGTTGACCGCCGGAATGAGCGGTCCGCTTTTGTCGGCTTTTTGATCTTTTATTTTGCATTTTGACTTTTTGAAAAGTATGACCTTTTGATAAGCATTTTTTACTAACTCTTTAAGATGAAAAATTATTTTAAAATGTTTAAAAAGTTAGTTCTTGAAAATCGTTTTTCCATTTTATCTAATCATCACTTTTTAATACACCAATCCTTTAGTAATAAAATAGTCTTGAGCTTGTATCATTTGTACCATGTATCAAGGTGTTAGTACCTTTACATAATTTGTTAAGAGGGCAAGTATATGATCTCGTTCCAAAGTCCGGCTCTTGTTTTCTTGAACGGTTTCTTGAATGTGGCTTCAACCTCGGCTTTATTCATGAGTTCGGTTTGTGATGATAGTTTTTGATTTTGATCTTTTAAGCTCTCGTCTCGAATGATTTGATTTGAATGCTTGACTTTCACTTTGATCTTTATTTCGAGTCCGATTTGTGATGTGTTGATTTTGGCAATGTTTGATAGATTTTAACATTGAGCTATCATCACTCAAAATCAATTGTTAGAAACAATAATAATCTTGTTTGTTATAATCAAAACATAGAGGATGAAATCAACTATAGGTCAACAATTTTTCCCTTTTTTATTATGAATTTATGACAAACAAGATGATTTGTAATGTAAGATTTGAACAATTAGTATCATATTGGTAAATGAATATACATTATAAATTTATCATGTAATTCATGTTCCCTCATCTTTTACAAATGACTACACATTTAAAACATATAAATGATTTTTCCTCTTTCCCCCTTTTCCATATACTTTAAGCATATTAAATTTTTAAATCAAAACATACATAATCATCATCTCACTCACATTTTCTCCCTTTTGGCATAAGCAAAAAGGAATAGCACTTAAGAGCAAAAGTCAACCATAGGGATCAATAAAAGATTTTCCCTTTTAATGCTTTACAAACCTATCTTACTCAATCTCTCCATTTTAATATAAGTAAAATGATGGCACATTTGAGTGGAAGAGTATGACATACAAGATCAAAATACGAAATCAACCATAAAAAATAGTAATATTCCCCCTCAATTAAACACAAGATTCCAAATATTTGCAAGTTTAAATAAGAGGATAATCACCAATTTTTTTTTTTTATAGAAAATAATAATAATCAAAGAATGAGTAAAAAGGCATAATTGTTTGGGTAAAAATGTATATAAATTCCATCCACATAGAATCATTTAGTATGAATTCAATTTGGCCACAAATTTCAAATTCTAATACAATATCTCACTTTTGGGTGCCTTGAAGAGAAAGAACTACAAAATCGACATTTGTATCGAAGATTTGTTAAAATGATGTTATGGCACCTCATCCTCAGATTAAGAAGAGGAGAAAGGACAAATTTGACTATTGATGATTGAGATTTGAATCACTTTATGAATTTATGATACTTAACATGAATTTTCACACATATACATCAGTTTTGTATTGAATAAGTAGAAATTAATTTTAGCATTGTAATTTTGTAGCAGTTTATAGTTTTAATACATGTATTCCAATCTTGAGAAAAAAGGCAAATTATCTAACTATATGTGTGTTTAAAGTTTTTGGTTAAGTTAGATTATAATTTTGTTTGAGAAAAAAAAAATGTTCAAGTCTGGGTGAGTTTGATAAGTGTATTTTATACACTTATTTAGACCATTAAATTAGAGTATTTATTAGTTATTTGTATGAGTTATAGCTTAATTTTGTGTTAATTATGTTTTTTAGGTTGAACTTAATGCAAATTGGTGGATTTGGAAGAAATGAACGTAAAATGTGAGAAAACGAATGAAATTCAAAATTTGGGGACCAAAGTATAAACATTCAATAGTTGATTCGGAGCACAAAATAATGATAGAAGATCATATAGGATCAATTGGATGCAAATGGAGGTCATATGAGTGAAATATAGTGGAATTATTTTCACAAATCAATTTACAGCCGAAAAAGTTATGCTATGGATTTTTAACCTCAACTTGAGACCCATTTTTCGGATAGCAAACTTTCGAATTAGAAAAAGTTATATCTCTATAATAATTGTAGCCCTTTGAATTACCTTTCCAACTTATTTTAAATCCGCTCAATCGGATACGTGTAGAGAAAGTTATGACCAAAATACCAAAAGCTGGTCAGAGAAGAACCTACACGCGCACCAGGGGGGATATTCAGGGCGCTCGTGACACTTTATTTTTCCTAACTCGAGAGACATTTGGTTCTACGGTGCGTAGGTGGCAGTTATATCGATGCGTTCGCACAGACATTTTTCGCAAACGAATCTTTAGTTTACTTTCGCGATTCAAACTCTTTTGGAAACCAAATTAGATGCGATTTCAACCTATTTTCTAGCTCTTATAAATATAGAACGAGGGATACACATTGAGAAAACCTCTCTTACCTTTTCATACACAATAGTATCATCAAATTCACCAAGAACAAGGGGTCGATTGCTATATTTTGAGAGAGGAGATCAAACCCTAATAAGAAATTGAATGTCAATTACATCAAAATTTTGAAGAATTCAACACTGGAATTGAATATCAAGATTTCTTGCATTATTTCATGATTCGGGTGATATTTTTTTATAATTTATATATTAATATATCAAAATTTTGAAGAATTCAACATTGGGTTTGAATATCAACTTCTTTTGATTTATTTCATGATCCGAGTGACATTTTTCTATTATAATTATTTTTTGTAATTTATATATTAACATGTTGGCTAGATTTGTTTTTATATTGGATGAAGATGAACCCTATTTATTTATCTATTTTAAATCAAGACTAGTAGTTTAGTTTATTTCTTGTGTTTCTTAATTAATTTTGCATACCTATTACATTATTTAATTGATTGACCACCATTAGATAATTAGTTGTTTATTGTAGTGTTAGGAGACTCACAACAAGTTTAGAACGCGATTAAATTAACATAAGTGCAATAGATGTTAGGGATAACATTTATCACTTGTGCAATCATATAAATAATCTAAAGTTTAATGCGTTTGAATCATTCGAATTCGAGTTAGGAATAGATTTGGGTCGTGGTTAGAATAAATTAATTTGTCTTCAAAAAGAGAATTAATTACAATAGAATTATTGATTGTCAAGAACACTTGAACATAACTAGATTATGAATCAAGAATTGAAATAGATAGCAATAAATGGATTCGAGATCCAATACAATCATCCATAAATTGATAAAAATTACATTTTACAGCTTTCTTAGATTAATTAAATATAAAAATAAAATAAAATTTTCTTTTGTTTACATAATTCGAATCTCATAAAAAGTTAGTAAACTTGGAGTTGAATTTATTCCATGTGGAACAACACTCTTAACTCATCAATTTTATTACTTGTCAACTATCCCGTACGCTTGCGGGTTTTACACGAACAAGTTTTTAAACTAGTCATTTGATACTAGAAACCTTATCCTAGTTACCAAACAAGCCCTTATTCAAATTTTATGAAGCACAGCAGGCAGACGCCGTCCTGGGCCTTGGGCCTCATGATATAAAGGAGCCTTAAAATTTTGAAAGCCCATAAAAATAATTTATTTGTGAATTCTCTTACAAATATATGTAGTAGTGCAAATAATGTAGGTGTATCCCTATCCAATAATGTATTTTAGTCCATATCCTAATTGTTGATTTCGATTTTTTTTTAATATAGAATATTTTGGACAATAAAACGTAATTATCACTCCCATACTTATAATGGTTTCCTAAAATCCATTATATTCTATTTTTTGAACATAAAAGTTAATTTTCGAATGAAATAAATAGTGTGTACCACAGGTATACTGTTCCCTATACATGATATGGCGATTTAAAAACTCGGTCTAGACCCCATCTCATAAAGGGTATTGTTTTTAATTCAGTCAATAAAGGATGTTCACTCACTAATTAATTTAATCAAAGTATTATTTATACCGAAAATCGAATAAATTAAACGATATCAACCCTTATCCGATTTACTATGGTGAGTAAAATGTGCTTTCGATTCATTAATTTAATTTAATTTTTATTCAAGACATCATCAAAGCCTTGAGAAGAACATAAAACGAAGAAAAAAAAAATGTAGGTGGAATTGAAGAAAGTGCCCATGAGAATGAAATTGCAACATTTTGGAAGTAGCATTCACACTAGTGTGCCTGCATGAGTTTCGGTTCTTACTTTTTTGTTATCATTCACGAGATTCACTTACCCACACCCCCTCACGAGATCCTCTCTCTATCAACCAGTTTCCACAAAATTTACGGCGCCACACGTTTAATTTCCACCACATCTTAGCTTTCATTCAACAAAACTTTCTAAGTTGGGTAGTTGTGCTATGTCAACACCAACGTTACACCACATAAGCTAGTGCTACCAAAATGAGTCGGTCGAACTGATTCGTGAGTCGATCTACCATAATAAATGGATAATCTCGGACGAGATTGTCCAAATGAGTGACCTACTAAGACCAACTTAATAGACTAGATTTTATTTTATTTTTTTAAAAAAAAAAAGAAGCTAAAAGATAAATGTAAGAACAACTAATTGGTGATATTTTAGGAGTGAACTTTCGGCGTTACAATTATAATTAAAAAGCTCATATGATTCCGTCATTGATAAATAATTGCCCAAAATAGGGTTACTCGACACTATAATTACGATTGCTCAACTCTGAATTTAAAACTTTTTATTGTAATTGGTCTTTTATTAAGTCCATGTTTGTTTTTCTTTAAAATAAAACTCTTTAATTCTTATACTCATTTTCAACCATATATTCACATAATAAAATATTTTGTATGGAAATCTAAATTTTTTTTCATACTTTTTAATTACGGATTCTCCAAAAAATCACAATTCAAAATATATTTCCAAAATAATGGTCATCTAACATGGGCTAAATATTAAAATTCATTTTGAATAAAATCTTGACACACTGGGCATACGTGTATGTTGACCGAATCATGGGTAAATCATCCACCCGGGTAAATTTGTAGGTTCAATTCCTACTGAATGAACTCCGAAGGTTCAGTTCAATAGCATTCGGCTTTATTTTGGCTGGCCAATTCATTTTTACATTTATAAATTCGGCTCTAAACCTACTTTAAGGGATGAAAACAAAAAGAACCTCACTAAAAAATATGAGATGAAACAAATTAGTAGTCCATAAGCATCTCTCTTACAGAATTTCAATCATAATTTAGCATTTTCTAACCATTTATACTATCAATGTTAATCTAGGATCATACAAAGTGACATCTCTTAAGGTTTGATAACACTATTAGGTATGAGTCTATATAAGGCATAGTACATCTTTATCAAGGCATTAGAAATTAAAAAAATTAGGCAACAAATCCCCAAAATGAAGTTGAAAGCAATATCCTCATAAAATATGACTTTTCGTGCTTTGATATGAACATCACAATGTTCCTTTAGCAGTGCTACATGTACAGAGGGGGAGGGGATGATTTGGTTTATATACACTCACACATGAGGTGGGTGGGTAGGTAATTTTTTTAATTTTTAATTACAGTGGGGGCCACCACTGTGAGAGGGTGTAAAACCCCTGTAAACCTCATTCCTGTACATGAAGATTTATTCATGTTCTTTACCTTTTAGATAATAGGTAGACATGGCTTGGTACCCTTTGCACCCACCAACATTTACAAGTGGTCCCTAGAATTTAAAATTGGTCAATTAAGTTTTATTGACATATTTAGTCGTTAAAGTTAATTTCGTTATATATTTAATCACTCTATTAGAACATCCAATTAAAGATGGGAAATACTCCACCCTCGACCAACCCCATCGTCCCATCCCGAATAGTAAAACGGGACAGCAAGGAGGAACATAATATCCGTCCCAATTTTTTTTTTTTTAATCTTATTATAGGTTCGCAATTTAAATTATATTAAAAATGGTTGTTTGATTTTTCGTAAGTGAACGAGATCATGTACAAGTAATAAAATAGTGAATATATTATTTTTCCCTCGAGAACTATATGTTTAATCGAGTTAAAATTAATTACAACTTTAATCAAATAACAAACAAATTTTGTGATTTTTCTATACTAATCCCTAAATTATATATTAAAGCAATAATGATAAATAAATACACTTACACTCAAAAACACACGAAAAGTAAAAACTCAAAATTTTTCCTACCCCCAAACTTAAAATCGACATTGTCATCAATGTCATAAAGTATGGGAAAGAAAAGGAAAAAAGTACTCCCCGAATTTTTTTTGTTGAATGTATGAGGAGCTATTTGTCGAGTTACCCCTACTTGTACTTTGCTAAGCTCTTTCCGATGTCAATATCCATGGTACATATCAAGAGGGAAAGAAAACAATCAAAATAATACTAATAATAAAAAAAAAACTCATTTTGAATTAATTAATGTTTTCCTTTAACTAGGTTACTTGTCAATAACGAAATTGACCTCCAAACTGAATTGAAATGTGCCTATAACTAATGTAATCTATAAATCAAGAATAACACTACATGCAATGCAATACGGAATGGAAAATAAATAAAATGGTTAGAATATTAGGTTACCTCCCAACAAGCTCTTAATTTATAGTCTTTAGCTAGTTTGTATGGAGGGACTAATCATGGTGGTTCACGCTAGAGTCTTGCCGTCTTCACTGCGGGTAGTTATTACCTCAACTTGTTCTTCCTCCAAAAATTTTACTGCAAGTACCTACTGTTTGAAATTTGTCTCAGTGTCACTAGGCAATACTCCGATAGTTGCTCTGAAAGTGTTTCGCTATTTGTCATATCTGAATTTTCAAACTCTTGATGGCAGCTCCTAGAACTTGCAATGATTTATCTGTTCTTTGCATGTTATGGGTAGATATCTCCGCAAATTTAGTAACAAGATCTTCTAATGAAGATTTATTTTCAATCTACTAAAAACCTGATATTGTTGTGGCACAATATGAGGTCCATGATTGTTGCTCCATTGGAAACTTGGACGATTCTTCCAACTTAGGCAGTAAGTGTTAGGATTTTGATTGTGTTTTTGTCTTTGAAAATTTTGAGCATAATTTTCATCCTCTACTGACTAAGCAAAAGGACTACCCATGGTACAATCAACACTCTCATGATTCCCATCACAATGCTTGCATTTCTGTCATGTTGTTTAAGTTGCACTCATTTGTTCCAACTTTTGTGCCAATGATGCCAACTGAGCTGATATTGCTGTCAAAAAATCAACTTCGAATACCCTAGTAACTTTCTTTACACTCGTCCTTTCAGTAGACAAAAGTGTACTGTGAATGTCAAATCCTTCATGGTTTGGTAGACCTGATTCGAAATTCTTTTTGTGATAGAATTATCGCATACAAAGTCTACGTTAATCCTGTTTATCGGATTTAGACCAATGTAAAAGAATTAAGTTGAATTTGATGTTTGCTTTCAAAAGTAAGCAAGAAGCGTTGCAAAAAATTTCTAATGAAATAAAATAACTAATAAAGTAATAAATTCAGATTAAAAATAAAATTAACTAAAATTTATCAAAAACAACAATCCCCGACAACAGCGCAAAAAATTTGATCGTTTGATTTCCCGGAAGTGAATGTGATCCTGAACAAGTAATAAAGTAGAGAATATAGTACCAAACTCACGAGAACTATGTGTTTGACCAAGTTAAAATTAATTGCGACTTTAGTTGAATAACAAACAAATTTTGTGTTTTTTATATATTAATTCCTAAATTATCGATTAAACTAATGAAAGTATGTAAACACATTTTTCAAATATGTGAGATGCAATGCTAAAATCAGAGACGGAGATAGGGGCAGGGGCGATCGGCCCCCCAATATTGTCTACTGGTCCACTATTCTTAGTTAATTTGTAATGTAATTTGCCCCCCCCCCTCCCCCCCGCAAACAAAAATATTTTTGACCCGCCTCCGCAAAATTTTGAAATTTTTTATTTTTTTTTCATTAATAAATATT
>CAIGRQ010117211.1:0-10278 GCA_903798375.1 Fraxinus sp. D2006-0159 | reverse complement strand
TTTCAATAAAATAATATTTTTCATCATATCAATAATTTTTCCATCTTTTTCAACCACACATTCTCCATCAATCTACTATTCCAGAATACATTCTTTCAAAATTACGTGGCTCAAACACACCCTCAATGTCTATTTTTTACTAGAATCAAACTTGACCGATTAGCTCGGTCGAATTTTAGTATTTTCAAATTAAAAATACCTATCCTTAATTTATGTAAATATGACATCTTTGACAATGGAACACGTCAATATTGAGAATTAATTAGTTATGCTAAACCTTTGTCATTATCAGTATAAATTAACTTGGTCGGTGTTGTGATGATGGTTTATGATACTCATAATCTCAGCTAATTTGCCATTACCAACCTCTAATCTTTGCTTTTGGCAACCTATAAAATAGAAACAGCACATTTTTTTAGACAAATCCCATCAAATTAAATTGCACTTTGATTTGTTTGAACCTGTCTGATAAAATATATATATAAAAGCACATGCTGAGGAGATAATTAAAACTTGGTTGGTAAAGGCCTTTTCATTGTTTTCATTTGTTTATTCCTCCAAATTAGAATTTGCCTCAATCTTGTGGGACTTTGCTATAACTGTCCAAAAGCATTGTTGGTGCATAATATTAGACAATATTGTATACGATAATACTTAACGTTTTAGTTGTTAATTTCGTCTGTAATTTAATTTTTAATAATAAAAAAATTGAAAAATATCATGTCGCTGATGTGGTGTAGATTCTGTCGATTTTAGAATCAGAAGATCTCTATTGTGGAGTTTTGTTGTTGTCACGTTTTCTAACAACGAATATGGTACAATTCAACAGTGTTCAATGATATTTTTCACAAAATATTATATGCTTGATTTGAAGTAGGATCAAAGATTGCAATTCCATAGCCCATTGACAAAGCCAACAAACCTATACTTAAATGGCACTTGGACCACAATGAGAATTGTAGAATTTAAAAATGGTTATTTATTGTCCAAATGGAAAATTCCCTAAACTCTTCTCCTTTATTAATTCTCAACTTCAATAGCTTCTGCCTTCATGTTCAACTCCCTTCTCCCCACCCCACCCCATCCCACCTACATCTCTCTCTCTCCTTCTCTCTCTCAGTGATTTACTCTGTGTGTGTGTGTGTGTGTTTTTTTCAAATAGTTTAACAATGGAGGATTTCCAATCATGGATCCCCACAAGTGAGTCAAAATCTACACTTTCTGAAGAAACAAGTTTTAGCAGTCTTGAATCCAATGCAACGCCAAAACCGTCTGTATTTCATTGCTGTATTGCTTCTCTTAGAACCCTAGCTTCACAAATTAGTTTCCTGGCAGTACATGAAAACAGTCTTTATGCAGCATCCGTCAATGAAATTAGTGTTTTTAGTTTAACAAATTATGAACTTATTGACACCTTTAGCTGCAGTGATTCAAGGTCCGGTTTGGTCAAGTTTATCTCATTCAGTGACAGTAAAATCTTCACTGCACATCAAGATTGCAAAATAAGGGTTTGGCAAGTGACATCAAGCAAGAAGCACCGTCTAATATCAACACTTCCCACGTTTAAAGATCGTCTAAGCCGTTGCATGCTCGCGAAAAACTATGTTCAAGTTAGACGTCACAAGCAGAAGCTTTGGATTGAACATTCAGACGCAGTTTCATGTTTAGCTGTGAACAATGGACTAATGTACTCAGCTTCATGGGACAAGAGTTTCAAAATATGGAAAATATCAGACATGAATTGTTTAGAATCGATGAAAAACGCGCATTATGATGCTGTCAATGCAATTGTTGTTTCTGTTAACGGCCTAATATACACGGCCTCTGCTGACGGACACATAAAAGTTTGGGAGCGAGTCGAGAAAACCCACAAATTGTTAAGTATTTTAGATAAACACGCGTCTAGCGTCAACGCATTGGCACTGAAAAAGGATGGATCGGTACTTTTTTCAGGAGGAGGAGATCAAATTATTTGTGTGTGGGAGAGGGAGGATAGTACTAATCACATGGTGGTGAAAGGATCATTGGCTGGGCATAGAGGGGTCATATTGTGCTTAAATTTCGTAAACAGTACATTATTGAGTGGTTCATCTGATAAAACAGTTAGAATTTGGCAAAAATTCAAAGAAGGGTACCGTTGTTTGGGAATTCTTGAAGGACATTGTACACCAGTGAAGTCAATTGTTGCAGCTTCTGATGGCGATTTGGATGAAAATTTTTCAGTTTTCAGTGGAAGTTTGGATGGAGAAATTAAAGTTTGGAATATTTCAATTTCAACTGTCTTCACAGAGTCTTTGATTACTTCTTCAGACAGAGATTAAAGTTTATTTCTTTGATATATAGCTTATAGTTATTTTTCTCCTCAGAGAAGTACTCTCTATATATATAATTCATTGTATAATGAATACATTTTTCTCTGTTCATGTTTGCACAATGTTGAATGACATATCAAGTGAATGTAGCAATGAGAACAAATATTCATATAGCCGAGTCCAAATTTATTTGGAACTAGAAGTTTACTTTCTTATAGTACTAAACATGAATGTATTAAACAAGATTTTAGCTTCTCTTATTCGTTAATAGTACTGTGAAACGCTATTTGTTGTACAATTTGTTACGAAACACGATAATTTATAGTATTAATTAATATTCATATAATTGTTTATGCGTGAAGAATTTATTGATCTATGGTATTCATTGTCTTATTCCTTGATCCTTAGTTTTTCAAAAAAAAAAAACCCACCTTTACCTCTCTATCAAATCACGTGCCTTCATACTATTAAATTATCCAAGTTAACCCCAAGCTTTATCGCCCATGATTCAAGATTGCTACTTGCTTAAAGAAAAAGGGAAACAATTCTTTAGTTTTTGGTACTTTTGAGGATTTCAAGAAGAAAACGTATGTAACTAATAATGTCCTAAAAAACAATAAAAGGGTTTTTTAGTTCCTTTTTCCTACCCCCATAAATTATGAAAACACGCAAAGTTGTCGTTTACTAATTTAGGGTTCGTCCTATGAAATTGTGGGAACATGGCGCCAATACCTATAGAATAAGTCGATTTTTTATACTACAAATGAAAAGTATTAACTGATTTATGGATCTAGATTTTTTTAGACTAGGTTTGTTTACGAAATCTCGCTCTATTTTAAGGTTATAATCAAATGGTCGATCCATTTAATTGGTCTAAGAAGATAGAAATTTATTCATTCATACTTAACGCGGCCATCATGTGTAAGTTACTAGAAATTTTTTGTAATAGATGATTGCAATATTTAATTTTTCCTCGTCAAATATAATGTGCAAATTTAAAATACTTTATCGAAAGTCTAGGTGTTTTATGAAATATCCCACTGATTTAAATTCAATGGTTGTTTCATTTAATTTGTCGAAGAGGCCAAAACTTTATTTAGAGTGTGTTTGGTAGAGATTAAAATCGGATTAAAATTGAAAAATTAATTATTATTGTTGACTTTTATTAGACGAGTAAGATCCAATAACTACTATATTTTCAATTTTAATCGACTTTTGAGTTCTACCAAACAAGCTCTTACTTATATTTGTAACCCTACCTCTTCACGAGAAAATTATATAAATAGGTGATTGAAAGATTTGAGTTGTCTTTGTCAAAAATCATGTCTAAGAGTGAATAATTTACTTATTTATGGCAATTAAATCTTCAACACAATCATTCTCCATTCCTTAATTGCATGTGTGTGCAGAAAGTGCAAAAGACTAGTGCTCTACTTTTTAACAAATTTAAATAAGAGAGTTCGAAAACTATAGCCGAAGAAGTCCTTTTCCAATGACATACAAAGTTAACTTCAAATAACATTTGCTTTCATGATTTTTTTTAGTAATATTATTCACAATCAACGACTATAGTAATCATCCTCATATTAACAGGTTAATGTCTCAAATAATAAACTGTCGCATAGGAGGATTGTTATTATTATTATTATTATTATTATTATTTTGCTCTCTCTAAAAATCAAGAAGGGAACTTATTACTTTGTACTCTCAATGATGTTAAGGGATAGAATCTCATATCGAATAAAGATAAGAATATAGACCAATTTATAAGAGTTTGAGCTACTCCTCTTAACAAGGTTGACCTTTTAAGATGGAACCCCAACTCTTAATATGGTATCAAAATTCGTTAAGCTCTAACGAGTGATTCGATCCGATTAAGACTCAAAAATATTAAGTACGCAGATTTTAAGATTGATCTGCTCAAACAAATCACCATCTTGCGGAGACATGTTAAGGGATAGAATCTCATATCGAATAAAAATGAAAACATAGACCAATTTATAAGAGTTTGAACTACTTCTCTTAATAAGGTTGACCTTTTAAGATGGAACCTCAAATCTTAACAAATACTCCATTTCTCAAACATAGCTTAAATATATGATCTCGAACTTGCGATCCCCTTACTGTCCCCTATACATTATTGACTCCTTAATACATCATCTCTTCTTATCATATGAGAATATGTCAATAAGTGTTTTACACCTCTCTACATATTACAAACATTAACGTTTTCATTTGTTAAGAAAATGTAATGTGTATATATGTCGAGTATCGTGTCACGCCAACTCCGCTCAAACAATAATTAATTTGTCACAAATTGTGAAGGATCACATGCTCCGTATGCACAACTCTTCAATTGCACACAATTCGTTTTGAGAGCCAACCATGGATCTTCCCAATTAGCATGTGATTAACCGGTTTCAACACTTTCTTGGTTACAATTGAGACTAATCATGTTCGTCCACAAAGTTGAGCTTGGAATCTAACTCCGATAATACCTATCGGGGTAGTCGGAATTCAAATTTAAAAAGGTTAACTTAATAGGAAGATGACTAGATGAGCCCAATTTCCTTATTTGTCTATTACGTACCACGTGTCTAGTCGAGACGAGACTTTATGTTGCATTTACTCAACATCAACTATCGAGATATATAACTGGTGCACTTTTAAAGCAGTGTTAGTAAAAAATTAAACTCTTGTCGGCAACTTTAATAATAATTGACACAGTACAGATTCCTGGTAAGTAGGAGAATTATAATCAGACAAATTTAATACATATTAGAACATGTTAATGGCCTGTTTCAGAACACAGAATTAATAAATTGTATTAGTTGAGGTTTTATTTTATTGATAATGGGGTATAGCTTTTTTTCCTGTCTCAAAAACCTTTTTAACTTGCGTAAGAGCTTACGTAAGTTTTATACACGAATTCTCAACTAAAATAGTTGGGGGAATATTAGCGTTCGTTGAGCATGTTCGATTAAGTCTAAAAAAAGGTTATTTTTATATAAAATTTAATAAGTTTAATGAAAAAAAAAACTCATTATCTTGTTTACACGAGTCACTCGCCTCACTTGTGGTCGAGTTTCGGGTGCAAGCCGAGCAACAAAAATATGTGGATGACTTGTACAAATGGACTCTCGAGTCAGTTCGTCGATGGCTTGCAATTCACTCATGTTTTTGGAACAGCTAACTGATTCAACTAATTATGTCAACAAGTTGAGTCGAAACTTGAAACTCGAGCTCGGTTCGAATAAAAATGATTCGAGCTTTTTTTTTGCTTGAGCTTAGCTAATCTTTTGCTAGACCAAAAAATCTAGACTCGATCCGAACTTTTGGTTCGAGTCGACTCATTTATTATTATTATTATTATTTCGTTCCCTTAACAAGTCAGTTGTATGTGTTGTCTTAAATTTATTTATTTTTATCATATAGTTGCCTTTTAAGGCAACTATTGATGCTGTATGTGCTGCCTCAAACAAGGCAGTAGTTATTGTTGCCTGAACAAGCAGCTATTGTTAGAGGTGGCAAACGAGTCGAGTCGGCTTGTCAAAAAGATTAGCCCGAGTCGAGCAGGGAGCTCACTAGGTGAGCTGAGTTTCTTTACGAGCGGCTCGTGGGCTTGCCCCCTTTTTTTTTTTCTTTCAAAAAGGCTTATCTTAAATAATAATAATAAAAAAAAAAGAGTCGAGCCGAGTACCCATTTTGGGCGAACTCCGGGCACGAGCTGAGCTCGCCCAAAATGGGCCAAGTTAAGCTCGGCTCGTCTCTAATGAGCCACGAGTTCGACTCGTGAGCTCGTGTGGGCAAGGGCCGAGTCGAGCATTGCCACCTCTAGCTATTGCTGCCTTGTACAGCTACGCACGAGCCAAGCTCATGTACAACTAAATATTTTTTATTTATTTACTTCATAGTTCGATAGATTTTATTTATTTATTTAGGTTCGACTCGTTCGGGTCGAAAATGAATGAACTACACGAGCTGACTTGGGCTCGAGCCAATGTCAAAAAATGGGGTTCGACTCTAGCGTTTTCCGAGACATTCGAGCCAAATGGACACCCTAGGTTGGACTCACCTCATCAATGGCGAGCTGAACAAGACTTGGATGAAGTGAATCGGGTCTTGTCCGTCCCATTTAACACGGAAAAAGAAAAATTGCCCCCATGCAGGATCGAACTACAGACCTTCAGTTTACAAGACTGACGCTCTACCACTGAGCTATAGGGGCTCTACGTGACAATCTGTTTTCATGGTTTTATTCAGTATGATGTTTTTCCCTTGAGATTTCTTATTGAANAAAAATTGCCCCCATGCAGGATCGAACTACAGACCTTCAGTTTACAAGACTGACGCTCTACCACTGAGCTATAGGGGCTCTACGTGACAATCTGTTTTCATGGTTTTATTCAGTATGATGTTTTTCCCTTGAGATTTCTTATTGAAAAATTGGGTTGGTTCAGTTTCATCTTTCAATGGAGGAAAATACTTTCGATCCTGTAAAACACCAGTTTTATCTCATTTTCTTCATCAATTCCGGATAATAATGAAATATATTATTTAATAATTGTCTTCATTATGGCTGTAAAAAATCTGAAATCTTATTATTTTAATTGGTGTATGTAAGCAGGATTTGATTCGTGCAATTTTCCAACTCGTTTGGAAAAGAAGAGCAGCAGGTTATTCGTACCCCTTTTTTTCTCAATTTCGTTTCCATTTTAGTTGCTTTCTGAAATTGAATCCCACATTACAATTTTTTTTTTCCCCTGGGCAGAGCGGGAGAAAAATGAACGCACAGAAACTATGGAGGCTGAGGTTCATTTTCTAATCAAATTTAGATTATAACCTATTCAATTTCATTTCGAAAATAAAGGAACTTTTAATTCTTTGCTAATAGGAATGGATGTTATTTGATAATTTGATTGAACATCCATCGATTATTCTATGTACATATGAAATGCCGGATAGTAAAATTACTATGATAATTTAAAAATATGAAAGTCCCCCCTTTTTTTCGAATTGTTATGAGATTTGCATAATTGCTATTATTCATAGATGGGAGTCGGCACATCAAAGAAGAATCGGCTTACGTCTGGTAAGGAATCCACACTCTTGATTTTGCTTCTGGTATAGAGCTCGGGTTCTCTGGACTTCATGGGTATCTTAAATTTGAATGCATTGTGCAAATGCCGTTTTGCACTTTTTATATGGTTTGGATTTTTAATTATTTGAGAATTTGTGCATCTTCATGTCCTAACAATTGATTCGATGTTGGTCATTTATAAATCAACAGAACATAAGAAGGTAGTTTATGATTGCTCTATTATTGTAATCTAGTGTAGACAATTGTACATAGAGCTATTAACCGAACATATCATGCTCCAAAGTAAGATTGAATGTTATAGCCTTTTTGAAGCTTAAATCCTTGTTACATTTAAAGAATATGTGGAGATGAAATCACGTTGAAACCAAGGTTACATTGTTTCCTTTCTAGTTAGATTTGCTTTTGGCTGTGTCCTAGTTGCAAAGGCATTGTGGATGTCTATTCTGAGGTAGAAACAGAAAACTGGTTTGTATCTTTGCTGATCTACGTAGGTTCTTTTAATCAATTGTATACACAAGAATATTAGCTGGAAGTGAACCTGCTGGCTGGTAAACCAAAGTAAAATCATATGTAATGTTCCTTTTGAGTTTTACATGAATTTCAATATTATCATCAATGTTTGACTGGGGGCTTAATTCCAAAACAGTGCAAGGTCTAGTAGTGGCGGCTGTTGGATTTGCTTGTTTTTAACTTTCTCATTAGGTGATGAAAACTCAGGCACGGATGGTTTAAGAAACTTGTTTTCCATCCTTTAAAACTAAATCAAGTCTTCTCTTAACTTACTCGAGCATTCCGTTTAGCCTTTCTCTGAGTTATGCTGTCCTCAAGTCCAAGAAGTGGACCATTTAAGTCTATTGAAATCATGTATTATTTAATGTAGTTCTTTTCTTAAGTTTTCTCTGCAGCTAACTTACGTTTATATGCAGCTAATGCAAATGCATTGAAGATGAGCTGTGAACTCCTTCGACTCTTTGTGACAGGTGACAGCTTAAAATGAAAATCGTCCTTTCTTTCTGCTATTATTTGTAATTTTATACTTCTTTTAATGATATCTCATTCTCTGCATCACTTTGCAAAGGTTCTTAAAAAAATTACTAATTTATTACATATTTTGCTGTTTTCAATGCTGTAGAGGCTATTCAACGTGCTGCTACAATTGCTGAAGCAGAGGGTTCTAATAAAATAGAAGCAACTCATCTGGAGAGGATACTTCCACAGTTGCTTTTAGATTTTTAAGTTGGATCTGATATACAGATTTATAACATCTGTGTAAGTTTAAATGTTTTACAGTTTGGAGACAAGGTGGTTTAACTCTACTTATCCTATTTGAATGTTGAGTACTGTTGTGAACGGATTTGTGCAAGTATTATCATGGTAGGAATCATGTTTCTTAAAACTCATTGAGCACATGATTGGATCTAATCAGTAGTGTGGGAGAAAATGGAAACTCCCTGCTTTACTTTGTTTTTGTTAGAGCACATTAAGATTATTCTTGTTTCATTGAAAGTGCCTTTTGATCAATTTTATTGTTGTAAATATTGGGTTCATTTGTTGAGTCTTTGTAGTCCATGTAAAAGACCTCAAACATATTGGATCTTAGTACGGAAACTGTTAGAAACTCAAACAATCAAGATAACAGATTCGCTTTGATACCACTTGTTGAGAATCGGGTCAAATAATAAAGACGAGAATAATATGAGCAATATGAAAATAATGGATCACATACCAACAAGATTTATGTGGAAGAAGATGACAATTTCAATATACCAAAAAACTAAAATTGTGTTTACAAGATTTGATACTTCAATTTAAATCTAAACATAAATAATATTCTCAAGTTTCTAATGTATACAACAATGATCAATTGTTATGTTGAGTCCATGAGAGCTTACATCTCGTGGAGTATTTATAGGAGCCCAATTTTGAAGTTCTGGATGAAGTAGAATATAAGAATCGTGATGAAAATCCCATTCTTTCCAAACAAGCTGCGCCAAGGCACCCAACCCCCGTTCCTTATTTTCGCTGCCGGTGCCTATGTGCCATGATCGGCGCCTAGGCGTTCCGTTTAGGACCCAATGCTTCCAAAACACTTTTTCATCCATTCCATAATCATTTCCCCAATCAAAACTTTCAATTCACGATGAAATGTGATCCCTTACCAATCCCCTTTATTCAATACCCATTCCCTTCCTTGTAAACAATTGATTTTGGTTTATTTAAAATGACATCTTGTATTAGTAAAAAGAAGTTGAAATTTAAAAGACGTACCTTCTTATCAGTATCCAAAATTTGGACTCTTTTTCGCCTGATCCCCGTATCCTATATTTTAAAAAATAAATGACTCGACACTTGGATACATACCCGTATCCGATACGCGTAGCATCATCATAGCCTTTCCCTAATGAACTTTGTTCCCTTATCAATTCGGACTTTCAAACCAAAATTATCTAGACTTCCTCCATGAATCAAACTTTGAAATCATATGGAATTTAAGTCTTAACCTAAAAGAAACCTATTGTTGGAAACTGGAAAGCGGTATTTTTTGTTTACTTGAAAGTTGAATAGGAAGTGATATTTTATGTTTACCTGAAAGTTGAGTTCCAAAGATACGAATGTTCTCTTCACTCTCCAAATAGAAATATCGTGCACTCTCTCTAGTTTCGACACAATGTTTTGCATTATCACTCTCTTTCGGATTTTGGCATGATGTGTAAACCGTCCTACATGCATAAAGTTCGGGCTTTTAATCGTTCTTGTTTGGGGGTGCAAAAGTTAGTTCCGTATAAATTTTTGCTTCTATTCTAAAAGCTATTAAGAGTACTTGGACCAGAATATTCTATTGGTTGCTATTACTTGTGTCATCAT
>CAIGRQ010117202.1:0-14946 GCA_903798375.1 Fraxinus sp. D2006-0159 | reverse complement strand
TAGATGTTCACCGACGGTGTATTACTGACCAATCAGCGACCACTGTTTTTTGGTCGTTGGAGATATTTAGCAACCAAAAAAAGACCTTCAGCGACCAACTTTTGTGGTCGCTGGAACCTGTTTTTTTTGTAGTGTTTTCTCACGTTATGAAATTGTATAGAAGAACCTAATATTTATAGGGAACATGTAGGGATGTCCAAACCCTCATAGTAGAGTTGTTGATAAAGTAAGATACCAAAAAATCGAGTCCAAAACAAATTCAAACTCCCAGGGCTTCCAAATTAGAACTTCAACTTGATATAAGACTCTAATAGTATTCCAAACTGAATTCTTTTTTACGTGTACTTTAATTAGAATTTTTCAATTATTTCAACAAGAAATTCGAGTCACACCCAAATTCTAACACTTTATATATTGCCTCTTCAATCGTTTTGGAACAACATGGACATGTCAATTAGTAAAAGCTCAAAAAGGTTGATTTCCATATTATAGTGTTATGTCACAAAATTTAACCCGTACCACTTTCGGCAAAGTAATAATACAAAGCCACTTCAAAATCGAGCTATGTCCTCTAATATCGACACAAAGTCATGCAACTATTCCTTTCACCTATCACGAAAGTAGTGCAAATTTCAAAATCGCCCATGCAAACAAATGATCAACTTCTGTAATTACTTATACAAAATTTTTGTTTCTTGCACAAAACAAGGAGTGAGAATACATCATCAAAAGCACCTGTCAAAGGACAACCATACCATTTACATACAAAGAAAGAATAGAATGGAAACAATTTGAAAGCTAAGTATTGGTTAGTTGCTGGTGCATTTGGGGAGTGTAAGGTGCCATGTACCTTTCACCCAAGGACTATACGTAAGAACATAATGGGCCATGATTCGGGTCGGGGCTTTTGTTGTTTTGTATAAAGAGGGATCTTATTTTTCAATTTATGTACCTTTATGTTATTGATTCATATCAGGTCAGGTATTATTTTGGATATATACCAGTGGGTTCTGCTGACAGATATCAAGATTTTGAGTGATTTTGATGACGAACTTGATTGATCGGTCCTAATATTTCATGCACCACTCACTTACGTACTGTTCACCTAGGGTTCGTCATAGTGTGAATTTCTTTCACATCCCAACCATTCGAATTTAAAGATCTATACTTTATGAGGTACTTAAATTGAATGTTGATACTCGTTGAACAAGTTGTTCAATTGGTACCAATTTTTGAATTAAGTTACTCTTAAGGAAGGAGGTAATGTGGAGTTTTTGTATTCAAATTGCACATAACGTAAATTAAATTCATGTTAAATTTCAATTATAGTGGACAATACGTATGTTAAATAGTCCCCGATCTAAGACAAATCAACACATCTCTCTCTCTCAAGGTGTAGAGCTACTTCTAAAGAGTGTATGTAGAGTGAGAAAGGTGGTCGCACAAATTTATACTAGAATACTAACATGCAATCGTATAAAAATGTTGGAAAGATAAGGGGAAATTAGGGTTGGACTCCCTCAAATCTTCAAAGTAGTTTGATTTTAAATCCTCAACCTTCAAAAGTGAATTTCAAACCTATTTTAGTACATGCTAATTGAAAGATTTTAAGATCCTAGTCCTAATTTTTCCAACAACGATAGATTGTGTTGCGTTCTTCGTCAACGCGAGAGTCGAAATATTTCACTCATGGTTTGCAACTTTATATAAAAAATGGTCCACTTGAAGCTCTCGACTGTTAGATAAACAAAGTCAGTGATATGAAATTTTGAAAATAATAGGTATAAGGTATCTATTGATGAAAGAAGACAAAGGAGGGCACGTAGTGGGGGGCAATTCTGTCAACTGAAAGACGGATACTACTTGTCGGGAATCTTACGAGCAAAAGGCCTATAAATCATAATTTATCAATAAATACTATTTTATTAACTTTTTTTCATACTTTCTGCCAAAATGTATTTCTATATTAAGGGCGTGTAAAATTAAATTAAAATTGAAAATATGATCGTTATTGAATTTCACTTATTTAATAAAAGTGAACAATAATAACTTTTCAATTTTAATCTCTACTGAACACGCCCTAATGGTGTGTTTGAACCATATTATTTTGGAAGAATGTATTCTGGAATAGTAAATTGATGAAAAATGTGTGGTTGAAAAAGAAAGAAAGGTTATTGATGTATTGAAAATATTATTTTATTAAAGAATGTGTGGATGAAAATGAGTATAAGAATGAAAATGAAAATTTTAATGTGTACCAAACAAGAGCTAAATACATCAATTGAAAAAGAAATCTGCTACATTTACAGCCATTAGGGACTGTAAAAATTACAACCCACTCACATGAATGTGGGGCCCACTAATTAATTAAAAATTACAGCCCCTAATGACCGTACAAGTGCATTTTCCCATTGAAAAATTTGACGGACAAAACGGGAATTGATTGAAAGATGGAAAGAGAAAAAAGAAAACAATCCAATCATCTACGACCATGTCAGCGTCGATAGAATTTCTGTCAATAATTCTCCGAACTCGTGTATTTTTCCTAAACACATCAATATTGGATAGAATTAAGAAAAAAAAGTGTGAAAAGTTTTCTGAGTTATTCAATTCGATTCGATTCAGTTTAATATATCAAATATGTTGGAGGATGAATTTACAAATTAATTTATATTTCAAATTTTTATTTGCATAATGGAATATAAATTATGAAAATAATAAAGTAAAGTGTAATCAGTGATATAATTAATTATTAAGAATCAAACAGCTTATATAAGATTCGTTAGAAGGGATCTTTCTAGAAAATGTGTCTATAATATTACTTCCCATTATATTTTAATGTTATTGTGTTTTATCCAGCTGTTTATAAACTATGAATATCTCTGTTCATATGATCATTTATATATACCGAAATTATATTTGATTCTATTTTTCAAAGTCTCTCGAAATATATTGCCCTTGTTCGACACATTTATTTGGAAAAATGTATTTTAAAATAGTGAATTTTTGAAAAATATATGATTAAAAATTAAGTTTTTTTTTTTTGAATTTACGTGTAAAATTATTTTATGAGAAATATATGATTGAAAATGAATTTTGAAAAGATATTTTTTTTAAAAAATAGAGCCCAAACGGGAACATATTCTATTTGGGGAATTTCTTGCAAATGCTCAACCCCTGTTTGGTGGCCATATTTTTGGAAAAAAATTTTGAATAGTGAGTTTTTGGAGAATGTGTGGTTAAAAAAATAGGATTTTTTATTTTTATTTTACGTGTAAAATATTTTATTGTTTAAGCTCTTTTTGAGCCAAATTTTCATTTTCATTCTTCTACTCATTTTCAATCACACATTCTTTAATATAATACTATTTTTATCACATCAATAACTTTTCATTTTTTTTCAACCACACATTCTCCATCAATTTACTATTTCAGAATACAATTTTCAAAATAATGTGACTCAAATACACTTTAAATGTGCGATTGAAAATAAGTTTGTAGAAAAAATAATTTAAAAAAATGAGAGACAAAGTGGGACTTGAACTCTTTAAAATTTACGAGACAGACAAGTTCCCATCATCTCGATTAGGACATCTTTATATCAAATAATTTTTATTCAATATTTTAAAAATAAAAAGTTTACATGGAGTAATTATTTAGTAAATAAATTGCAAGTGAGGATTTCGAATTATGGAGTTAGAAGATAATAGTGAAGAATGCAGATCCCCCTTAAACGACCTCGTATTTAAAACTCGAGAGAGATGGATGGACACTTATTTGCTTCGTTCTCCGAGCTATAAAGAGCGTAGTCATATCGTCACCCTTCCTGTTCCCGAGAGAGAGAGAGAGAGAGAGAGAGAGAGAGAGAGAGTTGGTAATCCGTTGTTTTCACTGGTGATGCTTCATGCTTGGGAGTGAGTGATAATAAACTGGTAGATAAGAAGACAGAAACTCAGAAAGAGAGAGAATGTGTATGTATCTCTCTGTGTGTGTATACAAGATAGAGAGACGTTTCTTTGTGTTTACTGCAGACCTGTAAAACTTAAATTTTCTTGCAGGAAATAATATGCGGTATTCAGTTCTTGATTCATATATCCGCATTTTTCTCTTCCTAAGCACTAGCATTGTTTAGCCAGTTTTTTCATCTCATAAAGAACTATCAGTTGTGTCATTTTCAGTTTAATAATTCACTGTTGAAAGCTTTTTTAAACTCTGTTTGGTAAGGAGAAAGAAATAGTTATGGGAAAAGAGTGGCTGAATTGGGTTGGCGGTAGCGGAGGTAGTGGAGTTGGTGAGAGGAATCGGTCCACTAGGAGAAGAAGAGTGGTCGGTGAAGTGGAAGAAGCAACTTCTTCTGGCTGCATGTGTGCAGTTTTCCAACTCTTTGATTTACATCATTTTCGGTTTCCTTTGAATCAGCAGCCTGAATATTTCCTTCAAGAAGAAGACACCACCACATCTAAAGGTCTTATTCCAACCCCACCCCCCATATAGAAAAAACCCAGGTTTCTTTCCCTGTTTGATTTTGCAAATATGTTGAGTTTATAAAAAAAGTTTATTTTGTCATCAGGAGTGGAAGCACCAAGAAACAGTTTGGAGTTAGAGGAGCCTGCCATGAAAGCTGCTTCATTTCCCTTGGAGGAAAAAAATTTGAAAATCCCAGTAAGTATATATTAATCGTGATTATTTCCCAATGTATAAAGAAAATAAGATGATAATTAATTATTATGCAGTTGGGTTATTGTTAATTTTTTGTTTCTGGATTCTGAAAATATTTTTAGGCTCCAATTCAAATCAAATCAAGACTAAGCGACTCTATATCAGAATACAACATCATCAATTCACCAGGAACAAAAACTCCAAATGTAGTAGCTAGACTCATGGGTCTTGATCTTCTTCCAGAATGTGGCTCACCTGCATTTTCTTCTTCATCAAGTTCGAATCCTTCGAAAACAAAATCCCATTTGCATTCAAGAAACCTGATTCAAAGCAGAACAAGAAGCAGTAGAATTAGTTATTCTGATGATGATATTAGCATCAATGGTGTTCGTTCGTTGCCTGAAACTCCAAGAATTTCTTCAGCTAGAAGATCAGATGTGGATCATCATCACAGGCTATCTTTGCAAATCAACAAAGAAATTATTGGTCAAAATTATGAATATTCTGCAGTCAAGAAAATTGCTACAAGGAGAGGAATTGTTCAAGAAAATGATCAAAATAGGAGTCCAGGCCATTACGCTAAGCAGATTGTGAAGCAAGTTAAAGAAAGTTTTAATAGAAAAGTTGGCCTGCAGGATATCACCAACACAATCAAGAACAAAGAGCAAAGAAGGGATGAAAATCTTCTTAGAAAACCATCCAAAGTTTTAACAAAAATCGATGAAAAACTTGTTCTTCATGGCAAGAATTTGACACCAAACAGCAAAAATCAAACTTCTCAGTCTCCAAAATTTGCTATTTCATCATTACCGTCAAATCAAAAGCCTCAAGTTCCATTGCAACACCAGAAGAATTTCAATCAGAAATGCAAGGAAGTTGCAAGTTCAAAAATCAAGAAACCCCCACAAGTTTCCGATTCTATAAGGAACAAGAAAGAGGAGACATTTGTTCGGTCAGCGTTAACATCAAATAAAGTCAACCTCGGAGATAAGAAATCCAAGAAAACTCCATTGTCAAATGAGCTTCCAAACATCAATGTTCCAACCTTGTTGTCAGTTAAGAAAGACCATTCTCCTCCAGCCACAAAGTTACCCCAAAAACAGGTATGCAAAATTTATCCTCCATTTTTGATAATTAAAGTAGTCGTTCTTTTAATTTCTTTCATAATATTTTTTGTATACTATTAAAACCCATAGTATTATTTTCCATATAATTTCTACTGATACAAGTGCATACTCTTATATTTTCTTCCGGCCGTGTTTGGTATGCACTAATTGAACAATGATGAGGCTATTGAACTTTTTCTTCATTAATATTGTACCGATCAAAGTAGATTTTCTTTTATTTTGTGGTGGGTCGATTAGTCACAGGTATCAGATTCTCATGCATTGAAAAGGAGCACACAGTTATCTTGTTGTTCGAGCCATTCGTACAAACAAGAAACAATATTCACCATCCAAGAAAACACCCAACAAGACAAAACCAAAGAGCCTATCACCTCCGGCGAGTACAGACAGTACATTCAAAGAATACTTAAACGAATTGGGATCGCAGACAAACCCACGCCAGTAGTTTCCCTATACAAATTGCATTCACGTTCTCGTCCCCTCCTCGACCCCTCAATTTTCCACTTTCTTGAACTCTTACACCCCTTCACCACCGCTGCCACCACCGCCGTTTTGAGCTACCGCTGCAACAGAAAGCTCATTTTCCAACTGGTGAATGAGCTTTTAGCAGAAATTGTAGGACCTGACAATTGTATCGTCACATGGGCTACTCCCAAACTTTCTGGTTCAGAATTGATTGACAAATTATGCATGAAAATACAAAGCTTTCCTGCAGCAAATTGCCGGGTTCTTGAGGATATAGATGTGCTGATAGCTACAGATTTGTGTAAGTCTCAACTTGGAGGATCACGTGCGTTTTTCGAAGAAGAAGGTGAAGGGATAGTGAGGGAGATTGAACGTGAAATTGTGGATTCCCTAGTGCATGAAACCATTGCAGATTACACTGTCCGTACATTAGGCAAGAACAGATTCCGATTTATGTCCACGTGGTAAGATTCTATTCGTTGCCTTTTGGCGGCCCACGTGTAAGCTGTCTAGGATTTGTGTAAATCATTTGATTTTTTCTAGTATTTTGACCAACAAAATTTAGAACTATATATTTTTTTTCCTGTGTTTGAATTTGATGTTTAGTGTAATTATTAATGCAAGTAACTCTGTTAACATGGATCATGAATGCTTAGTAACGTGCTTATGTTTAATTTCTCTTGCTTTCATTTTCCCTTTTATCTAAATTTCATTCATTCGTCAACGGTCAAACTATTGAATGAGAAGGAAGTTACAAATATAAAATTTAAGAGCCCGTTTGGTACGGCTTAAAATCCAATTAAAATTGAAAATATGGTCGTTATTGGGTTCCACCCGTCTAATAAAAATCAACAATAACGACTATATTTTTAATTTTAATTTGATTTTAATCTCTACCACACACCCTCTAAAAATTTGAGATCCAGCTGTCGTAGAAAATATTGGCTACAAATTTTCCAAAATTATAAAAGTAAAGTAATAAAAAATCTTATAACACAAACATGCAAGTACATCCGTATATGTCACATCACTTTTCATAAAGTTATTTTCATAGATATAGGCCCCGTTTGAACCATATTTTTTCCTCACTAAAATGAAAAATATGACCGTTATCCATCACATCAACATTTAAATTTAAATTTCCTATCTCTTGTGTGGGCCTAATAACAACTATATTTTTCATTCTCATTTTCAAAGAAGTTGGCTCAAACAGGCCCATATACAACAAAAAATATTCATTACGAATGAAAGTTTTTGTTCTCCAACTTGTTACTCTAATCTGATGGCCGACATATTGTTTTTTTCCCGTTCTACTTTTAGGAAAGCCCCTTCCGTCTATCACTCTCTTAGTAGCATTGGCTCCACACACATATACCCTTGTTCGGCATCCATTATTTGAAATTTTAATAATTGAAATAGTTTTTTTTGTTTGAAAAAATGTGTAATTAATTAAAAATAGAAAAGAAAGAGTTTTGAAATTACATATTAGATTATTTTATTGAAAATGTATAGCTAATAAGAAGAAAGAAAAAAAATAAATTATAATTTTAATGGAGATCAAGTATGGAGAATCTACATTTTAAGTATCATGGAATAAAAAACTTACTAATAAAGATGTGTTTGGGTTACTTTCTGACATTTCTAGATAATGTACACGAAAAATTGCATTATGCCATATTTAGGCTCTGTTTGGTACAGCTTAAAATCAGATTTTAATTTAAGTTAAAATCAAACAATCAATATTAATCATATCTTTCATGGATCCCACAACTTGTCAACGATATATTTCAAAAATTTCTCTACTAAAAATTTAATTTTAATTCATACCAAACACCCTCTTAGCTTTTTCATTAACATGACTCATGATTTAAACGAAAGATGAAATCCTTGTTGAAAGGGATTAAAATATTTTTTTTATAGCAAATTTTAATAAAAATTGATTAAATATATAATTAAACAGTTGTGGATCCATTAAATATGTAATTAAAATTAAGAAAATATCTTGTTATACATCACTATTTATATAATCTTTTACAAATTGACAAGGTGTCAAAAAGAAAATAGGGATTTTTTTTTTAAATATTTGGTTAATGAAATTTTGAATAAATCAAATCTCGCCGCATCATTTATTGGTAAATAAATATGTAAATTATGATATACATATAACATAATTCGTAAAATTAATTGTTTGACTTTGATTTAAAATTAAAATTCTCGAAATAAGACATTAAGAGAGAGAATATTATAATGACAATATATTAAAATTAAATAAAAGAACTATCTCACATCTTTTTGAGCGGTTTGACCTGTCTAATTTGAATTCAGTGGATTTAAAAAAGAGCGAAACACAATTTGAAACTAAGATAAGGACGCAAAGACACAAGTGCAGTAATATATTTGGAATAGTCAGTGACAAAATTATAATATATTATATGCACAGAGAGAGAGAGAGAGGTATGTATATAAAGACACAAGTGCAGTAATATATTTGTAATAGTCAGTGACAAAATTATAATATATTATACGCACAGAGAGAGAGAGAGAGAGAGAGAGAGAGAGAGAGAGAGGTATGTATACGTATATTCTATCCTAGGCGTGAGTGTAGATAAACAACGAGTTAGGCATTACGTGTCGAGTAAGTGGCCTTTGGGGGCTCTCAAACAGTGCCAGTTTTTCAGTAATACTGTAATACTAACCGTTACAAAACTGACTGCACTGGCTTTCAGGATTCCTCTATTATAATATTATCCACTCTTAAAAGTAAATCAACAGTGTAACAGATAAGAGGGGTGGTGGGTAGCAATCTATCAACATCTATTAATTATATCTAGCCCCTGTTAACTAAATTGTTGTAGAATAAGAATGAAAAATATGATCGTTATTGAGATTCACATGAGATATAAAATTTGAATTTAAATATTGATGTGATGAATAACAATCATATTTTTTATTTTAATGAGATAATAATGTAGATCAAACAGGGCGCTAAAGGACTTGTTCAGTAGAGATTAAAATCGGATTAAAATTGAAAAATTAGTCTTTATTGTTGACTTTTATTAGAAGGGTGGAACCCAATAACGACTATATTTTCAATTTTAATTGAATTTTAAACAGTACCGAACAGACCCTAAATCTAATGTGAGTTTTTTAGATGATTTTTGAAATGGATTAAAATTAGATTTTGTGTGGATTGCGATAGAAGTTTTCGAAATGTGTAATTGAAAAGATAAGTGATCTATAATAGATGTGGTTAATATTGATTGGTTGACTTTGACTTTGATTTTGACTTTGACTTAAATTAAAATCAGATTTTAATTCGACTCAAACATGCTCTAATATTGAGTGATAAAATTTGAAATATATGTGAACAGATTTCAACAGCATATTAAATAAGATTTTAAAGTGCAATAACCAACTCACAATTTATAAACCCAAGTGCACATGCTAATATAAATGTTTTACCAAAAACTATTTATTAGTGCTAGTCAACATTAATGGTGGAAAGAAATCCAAGAAGAGAGTCTGTTTGACTTGCATATTTCAATGAAAGACTACTATTCGTGAAAGTAGGGTTTTTTAATAGAGTTGGTAAAATTGACAGTGACAATTTAAATTCAATGTAAGGCTACCCCATATACATATTGAAAATAATGTTACTTTGAAGAGGACTTGCAGGCTAAGGCCTTGACAAGGACACCAGTATCTGAAATTTTCCAGTTTCTATTCCTTGGGAGCTACACAGATGCTATTTATTGCAGAAGGCAGATCCCAGGTTATTTTTTATGATGACAGGAGATATTTTACGAATTTTGCGGGTTGGATTATTGATATCCAATTTAACGATTTGCGGAGAACTGAAATTTGTAACTATTTTCTTTTCTTACCCTAATTTGAGCAGTTCAAAAATTCCTTGATAGAAGTGAAAGAGTTGAGCCAAACAACAGCAGTAACAAGATTAATGCCATCTTTTACTAATGTAACTTTTTTACATTCACGTCATTTGCATAGACGACATGTTTAATACATTAAATTAGACGAAACTTAACCCGTGACAAGTTATCACATGACCCTATTTCTGAATCTCTGATCATTTACGAATGGCGTTAAATTTCGCGTACCAATCATGCTTCACAGGCAAGCCTACCCACCACAAGAAAGCCCTTTCGTTATCCTCAAATACCTCAAATGCCCATCACTCTACAGTTGACACAGGCCATATGATAGACAGAAGCCATTCAATTTGGGAGCAGGCTATTTAATATACTTCTGACTAAGTCATCCAACATGTGTTTAATGAAATTATTGTCCACTGCAAAATTGTCTAGGCTTATAATTTGGTCCACCCTACTCGCACCAATTAGAGCTTAATTACAAAAACAGTCCTCATTAATTTAGTTGACCCGAAAATGTACAAGTTACATCTGCATACTGTCAGGGCCATTATTATAAAATACAGCCTAAAGATGCAAAAAAAATTCAAAATAGTAGAGTACTACCCTATTGCCAGATCTTGACCTAACCATAGCAGCTATAGGCAAATATATTATTGAAATGTCAAGGCAAACTTAGAAGCAGAAGATGCAACCCTCACTGCTAATGCTGTAAGCAAATTCATTCAACCATAAAACACAAACAACCGTAATTAATGCACGAACTCCAAATTAATCAAAAAATTAAAATCAAATTAATGTAAATCTAAATCCCAAACAATTTTTCTTTTTCTTTTTTACATGCTACATGTCAGTTGTACACTCAAAAGATCTCGGGAAATTGGAGACGGTCATTAGCTCTTTTTTCCATACAAGTTTCTTCCCGGTAACTTCAAATTTCTCGAGAGCATCAAATGGTGGCTGTTTAGCAAATTCTAAGAATAGTTAAAAGCAAAATTAATTTGATTCCAAGAAAGGCATTCAAGAAGATTTATCTTGTAAATCTGCAAGAAATGAATGAGTAAATATAAATCACAATAAACTCTTTTGACCATTTTTTCAGAAATTCATAAGCTGCAAAGTTTCTTTACCACCATACATCCTAATCAGTTTAACCATCACCCTCTCCACTTGCGACAGTGCTTTTACCATCTCTCGCTGTTTTATTGTGGGGGTGTCATTGCCTACGAGTCTCCATGGTTTTAAATATTATAATCAAGACTATCATTATAAATCTGAATCAAAATTGCTGATAAACCACAATTATCAAGTTCACAAATCTATCATTCACAGGCAAAACATTTATGAGACGTTTTGCAATTTTAGAGTAGTCATATCTCATGAAAATGAAATAAATACTTGAATTGACAAAACAGTAAGTTGTGAGGATACAAAATAAGAAAACACCACCCAACAGATTAATTTAAAAAATTGGATAAGCAATATACCTGGTTGAAGAGCAGTGAATCTCTCGGAAAGTAGTGTTTTTATTTATTTTTTAGTATGGAGAAAGAGATTCTCAAAATGCTGCTCTCAACTTCTACCATCCACATTAAACCCAGCCCCAGTCCAACCAGGAGCTGCAGGACCTCTACCCTTAGGTATTGCTCCTATTCCCTTTAGTCTCCCTTGGAACGTACTTTTCTTCTTCCCTCTTCCCTCTCCATCGTTTACAAGCTGTTGGTTTTCACCATTTGTTAGGGGAATATTACTAAAATCCCCTTGATTAGATATATTTCTCACCGATCCACCAGCTGGTTCTGATGTGCTTTGAATTTCTGAAGCATCTTGAATTATACTAGTCTGTGCTGGTTCCCCTGGGTTCACACCCTAAACATAGAATTCAAACAAAAGCCATGCAGCTTTTCAGGAAACATGAATGTACATGCAAGTGCAGCTCAATTTTGCCGTGTAATTAGTTCACCCCCTTCAGATGTAGTTAGTAAATATAAAATACCAACCACTGCATTAGAGAGTGAACTAATCAATCTCAATAGCATTGGCTGAAATTCATATGGTAATCTTAAAGAAGTGAAAGTCCAGCATCTTGCAAGAGTTTATTTTACAACAATGAACAATGTGATCTAAGAATGAACAACTTTTTAAAGCCTAGACCGAATAGTTAAAAGGAAGATTACAAAGATATGCAAAATTTGACCTTTACTGATTACATTGCAAGTAAAGAGAATTTAATTTGAAATGAATAAAAGTAAAGTAACTTTTCCTATGATGTAAATCAATAGTAATCACAATAAGATTGGGGGTCGAGTTTCTTAATAGTTTTCAATTTGTGAGTATGATGTACTATAATTATAGCATGTCGATACTAAAGAATATCAATATCCTCCCCATCTGTGCATTTTGGGCCAAATTCTTTACCCACTTCTTATTGAACAAATGAAATGACTTCCAAAAATACAGTAAGCCTTTCTCATTGTTGTTCACTACGCAAACATGCTAATTATGAAGTACAACGATCAATTGAAGAGAGAGAGCCTATCATATAATAATTGTATCATGCCCCTTGAAAATTGCGCGGTTACTAACAGCTAAAAAATATTATCAGATTAGGACTGTTAAAGGGCCAAATTTTGTTGGAAAATATCTAACAGCTAAGAAAAAAGAACCACCAGGAAAAGGACGCACACTTGGGCATAGATAGGACCCGAATCTCATACAAATTCAGAAATAATCTCCTACTTAAAGCAAAACAGGAAGCTTACAGAGGTCACGTTGGTGGACAATCTGTTAGGATTTAAAGCCTCCAGCCGCCGTTTCAATTCCTCCAGTCTAGCAAACTGTGCATTACTACTTTCTTGAACCTATAAACAAGAATTGTTTACAGGAAATATATGCAAAATCAAACAAGTTGAGGTCTCTATAAAAGGATTTCTACCAGATTATTTAAATCTTCACAAAGCTTCTGCTTAATCGCTTCCTCATCCTTCACAGTTTTTGCTGCTGCTTCCCACACCTAGAATTCAATATAATATTGATTAGAGAAACTAAGAAACTATGAACGGAAGTCAAAAAATCAATAAACATGAAACTGACAACATTTCCTATAGTGACAATTAAAACAAGAAGGGCAAAAGAGGAAAAGAAAAACACGGAATGTGGATAATCCGTACATTAAAGAGATCAAGGTCCATCCTCGAACTTTAGTAGCAAAATGGGCATAAAGCTTCATATAGTACTAGCCTACTAGGTTTTCTACATTGATGAATATTTCAGGAAATCACATTCACGGGATAAGAGAAGAACAAGACACAGATTTTGAATTATTTTTTACCCATTCTGAAACACGTGTTTCAAAATTCTTTTTCCCCTTGCCAAGTATACAGAAAGATAGATTATAACATGGCTCAACCATAGGCGTGGAGTTATGAAAGAGATTCTACCTAGTGCCCAAGAAAGGTTATTATCTTAAATTTGAGAAGAGTCCAAAACAATTCTCCTGGTCGACGTTATTATTTTAAACTTCAGTTCTTACATTTTCCTAATTCTCCAATTTATAAAGTAAAAGTTGTTCACTTGTAACCATAACTGGTGCACTGTCAAATCTTCTTTGACTAAATACACCACCCTCAAGGTGATGTAATTAATATACTAGAATAAAGATTTCAAAGTACTGAACAATATCCAAATAAAAAGGAGGAGCAAGCCATACATCCAGTAGGCAGTAACATAATAGGAAAACCACGAGAGAGGGGCATGTTGTTTGAAAATTGCTTTGTCATGAATATTTTGTGCACTTAGAATTTGGGCAAAGGTCCAAGCCTGGATATAATCTAAAAAAGACGTACCCGTTTCGTTTGTGATTCTTTCAGCTTAGCAATACGAATTCTCTCGGTCGACATTTCAATTTTCTTTCGCATGTGTTCAAGTGCTGATAGTAGGAAAGAGTGTAGCCAGACTCATCAGGACATATTTATTGTACGTAAAGTAGCAAAGACAAACTCATACCAGCTTTCTTTGGCCCAGAAGTAAGCTTCATCTCCATGGTGAGATTCGATAATTCTCGTTCAACATCCCGAATCTTGGAATAGTTTTCTTCAATGTATCTGGAGAGATGTACCGGATGTATCATGAACATTACTAGATAAGATAATTGAATATTTGAATACCTAAATAACAAATCATGACGGTTCAACCATTTTAAGGGAACTCCTATGAAAGCCTAATTTTCCACAAGGAAACAATAGATAACCTTTTAGCAAGATCCTAATTTCAACCAAGAAACTAAAGCTCGCAATATATAACAATTATTGCATGTGAACTTTCCTTATAATTTAATGCTAATTTCTTGCAAATTCTAAATGAAATTTTCAAAAGCAACTATTTCACATGAACTCTCTTATAAAATTTCATAGAAAAATTGCAAACTTAATTTTCATCTAGTAATATAGTAGTCCAGTAAAACTTAATTTTTTGCTATGATTGCTCTTTGTCAACTCCTGTAGATTTTGCTGTACATGGATTACCAATTGAGAACTTTGTAAATGCAAATTTCTATATTTCCTTTGCAGTGCGACAACGCAAGACGTCTGAATCTTGTTACATCATTAATCTCGTTTCTGCGAACTAAGGACACAATGTTAAGTGATTCATCTCAAAGACTTAACAACTTCATACACTTTATACTAGCAAAAGACACCCACAATAAATAGTGGGTGTGGGAAATCTCGTTATAATATTCTGGTTGATATGGAAGATTATAATTAGTATTGATTTAGGAAGCATCTTTTTCCTTTCTTAATTAGAAT
>CAIGRQ010117182.1:0-12846 GCA_903798375.1 Fraxinus sp. D2006-0159 | reverse complement strand
AAAAATTAATAATATGATTAAAAATAAGAGAAATCTAGATCATATTAAAAAATAAAAAATAAAAGAAGTGAAGACCAAAAAGAAAGAAAAGAAAAGGTGGGTTAATGTTGTTACGAGGCTTGTGGTTTACATAAAAATCAAAGAGATAATTAACCATTACTTGTGTCATTTTATTCATGTCCAATTTAGTAAATAAGAAAAAATATCTAAAAACAGTGTAAAAAATAAAAAATCGTTGTGACACTATAACCACACTCTTACCATCGACTGTGCCAATCTATCCCAAAAAGCTGCCCTACGGGGCTTGCCTGGTAAGTGGTACCTGTTATACGTATCGATGTTCTAAAAAATTCGTCCAGCTTAGGCTCAAAGGTTAATCTTGTCTCTTAACTGTGCTTTACCCTGTTCAGAAAATTGCATGCATCACTTCTCTAAACCTTCATTCTAACTAGAGTTCACAAAATATAAAAATAAATTCTTGTTAAAGTTGGATCATTTTTAAGCCGGCTATATGTGATCTTTAATAGAAAAATGAAATTATAAATTTGCATAGCATGTCACTGAACCATTATCCACGGAAGATCCCAAGCAACTGTTAATTTACAAACCTTACATTCTGCCCATTGACATTTTATCTGCATCTTCCCAACCAAAAAAGGATTCTCTTTGTTTGAGATGCCCTCAGAAGTCTCAAACCTAGGTTGAAGGTCTACCTTGACGGCTTGACAGAAAGAGAGTAATGCCCGAGAAATCAGAAATCAAGTGAAACTCGATCCAATCAGGCTTTGCTAATGGCAGTCCTAGATCTATAAGACATTACCATATCAAAACAAGTTAATAGCATAGTCAAGAGGGAATAAGCGCTGGCTTATAACTTAAAAGGCTCCTGATTTTGATACTTCTAGTTGCCTCCTCTATTAGGCTACCTCAGGTAGCTACAGGCCGAATGCTACTGTAAACAAATTTTGAGTATGATGCTACAGCTTAACACTTCCTAGGTATATTTACAGAGAACAATTCAAAGATCATAACATGAAAATAAATAAGGTTACAATGTCGCATTACGCTTGGTCAACATAAATACATATATAGAGGGGCACAACTTGATAATAATTATATAAAAGCTTGGATCTGAAAACAACACTGCTTAAATAAATATTGTCCTGGTTACCAACAGATGACAAAATATTTATCAGAAATCTGAAAAAGTTAAATAAAAGCATTCTGCATTCTGTATCATTAAGACAAAACAATTTGAGCGATAACCTCATAAAAACTATCTTTAAAATCTAGCAAGTCTTGTTCATTTCAGAACTACCAAGGCTTGCTCAAGGAGCATAAAACTTTACGAACCTTAAAACCACAAATTGGAATGATGGCAACAACAGAATAGATTAGTGTCAAATGCTCAGTTTAACGCATTTGAATAGATATCAGCAGCCTCATAAGGGGCTTTCAAAACCTGGATTTCCTGGAAGTTACTATTTGCAGCCATGGCATAGGATTGGGGATAGGTCAACTGCTGTCCAGTCAACCAGAATTCCGATGAAGTGAGAGGCACGCCTCCTGTACTTGAATGGTATACATGCTGAGACATGCCGGAGTCATTTTCATGCATAGGACGGTGTGGTGGAATTGAATCTGGGCTGGATGCCCAGGAATTACTTGACAGAAGAGAGAGAGCACGACCGTACTCCGGTGCTGCATCTATGTGGGACAAAATTGTGGGTCCCCTCAAACCTGTAATCAAAAAATAGATCTGAACACTTGAATTGGAAAATAAGTAGCTTTATATTAACAGTTAAAATTCTAGAATCCAAATGACATGAGCGCATCTTTTTTACAAGAACCACATCAACATACAAGTTTCCAAGTTAAAAGCCCACTAGAAAAACCTGACCAACCCTAGGATTTATCCAACAGAATAACACTTAAGCTGAAGCTAAATTGATATTCAGTGCTTGGAGAATTTAGCGAGCATTTTATGTCAATGCTGCAAGGTAGGAAACAAACCTGAGTTGAAAAACTCAGACGTGGAGTCCTTGAATGCCACGAGGCCACTAGATTTGTCACCATGCATACGGGTGCCATGTGGCAGCTTAATTCCAGGCATAAGCAATTCCCCATCAATGCCTCCAGCTCTTTTAGACTTAACAGGATAGTCCCTTGTAAGCGTAAACTTGGGGCATGAGCTATCCCAGGTTGAATTTTCAGTAGTTGTAGGGTTAATAAGTGGAGCATTGTTCAACAGAAAATTCATCTGTTGCCTGCCATCTAATACGTGTAAAATTACATTAGACCAAACATAATCAATGGATCTGGCATAAAATCTCAAATGAGCTTGATGGAAAGGGTAGGAAAGCAGCTCAGCCAGGAAAGGAATAACTGAACTGTGAACCAGATATTTAGTTATGCAAACAAGAAGCCCTTGTTTGGTGTAAATCAAAATCAAATTAAAATCATAAGTTAAAGTCAACAATTAATTTTAACGACACATTTTATGGGACCCACAACTTTTTGACAACGCATTTTATTAACTTTTATCAAATTCTACTAAAAATCAAATAGGGGCTAAATAAAGGAATTTTTATAGTTCGGAAGTCAGTTAAATCTCTAGGGGGCATCGATATACACGGATCCAGAATCTTCTGACCTCAACGAGACGAATGAAAGCACAACTAAATGCCAACAATCTCAATTAAATCTTTCTTGTGGGTATCAGTCTTTAAATCTTTTGCTTAATTGCTTTGAAAAATAGTCTCTCTAAAATTTAGCAAGTAACCATATTTTATGTGTGGAGTCAAATGACGACACTAAATGTGCCGAGATAAAATAGCAATTGCAATCCCAATACAAGAGAGTTTATGAATATAAGAATCAGAAAATTTGAAACAAATAACTCCACATATTTATGTGCACAGATAATATCAACGATTATTGCACAGTGCTAGAGTTGGCACATTCCAATTGTAAGCATATCAGGTGAGGTACAGGCTGACAATCATAAAAATGAGTCAGAATATGACGTGAATATAGTACCATAGAATGGTGATGACGCCCTCGATGAGTTAAACTCAATAGTTTCCTGTTGTGGTTTGCGACGCCGTGCATTGTGATCTAAAAGCCTCCTTCGACAGCTACGCTTCTTTTCGTCGAATTTGGACAAACTGTGGAACCTTCATGGATAAAAACAGAAGCCACGAATACATCATGATACCCAAACTAGCAGAAAGAACTTAGTGGAGGAAATAACAAATGATGATGACAGCCAAGTCGTACTAGAAGTTACTACAGCTAGAAATACTGAGGCCAGAGATTTAATAAGCAAAATTACTAAAAATAAAACTACAGGTTACGTAAAATTATCAACCAGGGTCTTTCCGATGACCATTACCTGCTACACTGTTGGCAAAACCTATGTTCAAGGCCTCCTACAATAACCCTTGGGCTCTTAGAATGGCCATCACAAACTTTATGCTTTCGATGATATTCCTTAGCTGCTGAAAGATCAATGTTGCAGCCTTCTACTTGACAGTATGGAATAGGCACAATTTGACCAGATGATTTAGTTTTCTTCATTGTAGTGGTAGATGAAGTAGGCACTACAGAAGTGGTTACGCTCTCAACATGGCTCCCGGTACTGCTGTTCTCGAAATAAGTCCGCTTTCTGAGTTTCAAACTAATCCATGGCTCACCAGAGCTAACAGAACCCTCCAGAGGTAGAGAAGTTCCAGACACCTCAGATCGGGACATTTCCATTTTCTTGGTAAAATTTGCAGATTCCTCGAATGCCTCGAATTCAGAACCTGGCAGTTTCATCCCATCCTTCAGGGAGGAGTCGGTAGAAGCCGAAATAGAGCTTTTAGTTGAAGAACCATACCCAGCATAAGAGCCAGAAGTACCACTATTCCCACCATCGGTCAACAAATTAAAGGAGCCAACATCAATTTCCCCATCCTCTACGATCATCCAGTCTGCCGACTGCATCTTTCTTGGACTTCCACTTGTTTTTGAATTGAATGTTGTAATGGTTTCCCAGTCTCACTTTGAATCGAACTCCACCTAAAAATGGTAAGTCGTTAAATGGGCTCACTCAATTTCCTCTTACATGAAACACATAAGAAACTGGGACCCAGTCCTGCAACCAATAACATTATGACCACTCATAACATGCTCAAATGAAATGAAACTTTATGGAAAGAAAAAATTAGAACCATCCATAACACCAAGAGTAGACATACGCTAAGCTTTGAGCAACTCAAGAAGAAATTTTACCTCAGATATATGAGTATCACCACATGGAGTGGTTCCGAGTCCCCAGCATCTCAGAAATTTGATGAAACCGTATCGATTATTATCCAATTAACTGAAAGTAAAAAAACTCAACCCAAATTCCACAATTCGAATTAGTACCAGAAACTTGATGAAACTGCAAAGAGGAAAAGCAATTATTATCCAATTAACTGAAAGTAAATACTAAACCCAGTTTCCACAATTTGAAGTAAGCACAATGAAACAAGTAACGGGTACAAATCTTAAACATCTGAAAGCAAAACAACTATACTCATACTTCAACCCAAGTAATCCAAAGATTTTCACAGTACTGTCTTCAGATAGTCTCATTAACAATTGAACACAATGAACCTTTGAACCTTGGAAGTAAGCACAACTCAATATCGAAAGGGCACAAGTCTTAACTATCTGAAAGCAAAACAGCTAACTCATACTTCAATGCAACTAATCCCAAAAATTTCATAGTATAGAACCTTAGAGCCTCATCAATAATTCGTAAGTGCAACAATTTTCGAGCCATGACTTCAAAGCAGCTTGCCACACAGAATCTTCACCATCAATAAATAACCAGAAAATAAATAATAACAGCTTTAATTTGGTAAGCATCTTATACCAAATCAATCATTAAAGCCTTAGCATTTCTACAAAAGGAGAAAGGTGAAAAAATGTTCCCTAACCCCCTACAACAACTCTTGACTTTCCACCTGCCCACTTTAGTGCAAAAATCTCCAGAACAAGAGAAGATAAAAAATTTCCAATTTATCATTTACTCCTCTTCTATCATATAATAGTTTTTAATCCCATAAAGTAGCTACTCAAAGTTCAATTCAACAATTTTACCTCTTGGCTAACTGTTTCTTCGCCTTTTCCCTAACTTCAATTATTCAAAGTCTTCCACCTGCTCATTTCCAATAGCAAACTATTAAATTTTAGAGTTAATGATTAAGAGACCCACTAAAAGAACTGTTCGAATAATGTAGAAAAGAAGTTCATATCTTGATCTTAAAGCTTATAAGTATACAAATTCAAAGTCAGAAGTCGTGTTTTCACCTAACAAGGAAAAAAGATTAAAAAAAAAAAAACAATCATTAAACTGAACTCACTACACCCCCTTATAGGAAAATAATCAGTATAAAAATAAAATTTTATATATATAAAATATAACCATTTACTTGTTTAGATAGAAGTAATCTGACTGGCTAATACTACTTATGGTGCACAACAAAAAGCTATTTTTTATGTTAGAAAAATCATGGTGGTTGGTGGAGCAAGTTATGGTCCCCATCCAGGGTTTTTGTCGGATCAGCGACCGAAAGCAGATTGCAAGTAAAAGTTTTCCATTAACAAAATGACTTTGCACGTCGTCTTTACAGTCCTCAAAGACGTGCAAACACCAAAAATTTAAAACAAAAGTAAAGCAAGAAAGGGAGACGAAAAAGACGTGAAGAAAAAGCAATATTTTACCATTTCCAAAACAGAAATTTTTCCAATTTTTATACAGATTTGGAAGGCTCTGTTGACGAAAATCCTCCGCTGTTTCTCCAAAAATGTAAATTAATACCTCACAACCACTTTTTACTGAGCTTCATTTATTAATTCGTAAAGGAACATCATTACATCATTTCCCCTCATTATAGAAGCAATTGAGATAATCAATTAAATAGAAGGTGGAAAAATGAAATGGAAAATGGAATTTTACCAGATAAGGAATGAAATGGAGAGTAAAACTTACCGAGTAAAGCAATAGAGTGTGGAGAAGGGGAAAAACTGCAGGGAATTTCTTTTACCTGATGAAGAAAGGGCGAGAAATTTTCAGGGGTAAATCATAAATAATAAAAAATTTCACTATTAGTTCTTAATCTATTGCCTATATAGCAATTTAGTCATTAAGTTTTCTTTTTTTTTTTTTTTTTTTTTTTTTACAATTTTCACTATTGACTCCTAACAGCTAAAACCCTCAAGGTCTAATATAAACTCGTATATTTAACTTCATAAAGATAATTTTTATTCTCAACTTGGATTGACATTTAAACTTTTAAGGTAAAGCATATATTTATGAGAATTACGTTACATTTAGGCTTTAGCCCATATTTGGCTATCTTTTTTCAAAAATTCAATTTTGTAAAACTCATTTTCAATCACATATTTTTTCATAATATAATTTTACATGTAAAAAAAATCTCTTATTTTTTAATCACATTCTCCAAAAACTTATTATTCCAAAATATATAATCTTCCCAAAAAAAAGGCTCAAATAAGGACTTAATGAAAACTTAGATAAATTTGTTACAGAAAATTAATAATATTCAAATTCTGCATCAATATGATACAACTATTGCGCCAGTATCCAAAAATAGTGTCACTCCCATCTGTTCAGTTGACTATTGTGCTTCAACTCATTTCAAGAAGAACCAGACGGCTCTAGGTTTGAGCAGTATTTCACCCCTTTTATCTACTAATTCCTAATCTTTAGTTGGTGCAGTAATAATGAAATGTTGAGATTATTTTGCTCTTTTTTAGAGTTTGAGACTAATATGTTATTGGGACAATAGGCTGGGATCAATGTTGCAATTTCCCTAAAACAATAATGAAGTGAGGTCTTTCAGTGAGGTGGTAATCAGCTGGTGAGGGTCCACGGAAATTGTGATTGTGGTGCCTGGACGACGGTCAGGGTTAGATGGATTTGCAGGAGCGACACGTGAACGGTTCAGATGGACTGTCGTTAAGTGACAGCTTTTTTTTGAGGGATTTGGTTGTTCCGAAGAGGGCTGTTTCTGGTGATTGACACAGGACAGAAAGTGGAAAGGGGGAGATGTGGAACGCAGTTTACGAGTCTACATCGAGTCGACTCGGCCTCATTTTGCTTTTATTTTTTTATTTTTATCTTTTTCAATTTTCAATTTTTTATTTTTTTATTTTTCACTAGACACCTACAAATCTACGAATAGATAAATAGGTTAAATAGAAATCTCAAAGATGTAAATGGACTCGAGCGATTTTGAAGGAGTCTATACTCTAGCCTTTTTTCGATATGACTCAATCTTTTCGATACATTTAAAGTAATATAAATCGAGAGTGATAGGCATAACTTGCTTTTTCTGCTCAAGTTTTGTTCTTTTTTCATACATGTGGTGGATCATCTACCCATGTAATCATGCCGTGTCTTGATTGAACTGTCTCTTTTCATGATCCTACATGTTTTGAAATCTATAAAAACAAAATATGTAATCAAAATTAATACAGCTTGAATATCATCATGGAAAATCAATTTTGCTAAATAGTTTAGATGTATTTATGATTGAGATTGAGGTAGAAAAAGGTCAAATAATCATGTTACAATAATTGCAAGTAAAAACCAACTTTACGATGAACAACACAACTCATATAGGTGACACTACACATAAATGTGTGGGCACAATCCCAACTAAAACTTGTAGAAATGAATAATGATTTTAATGGTGCAGTTAGTGACTTCCCCACAACCTATTCCAATCACCAAATGTGTCCTACAATGATTGTGCCACCTGTTTGCACTTCTTTATTTGCTGAAAGACGTGGATGTGACGTCAAATCGAAATACAGCATTAAAATACAATAGATAAGAAAATAGTGTACACTTAGGCTCCGTTTGATACCCTTTTTCAACTTTCGTAGTGTTTAATGGGCAAAATTTTCCTTGAAAAATGTTTTTCAACTTTCTAAATTTTTCACCTTTTTTAGGAAAATAAATTCTTAATATTTTGGTTGGTAAATATTTTCCCGGTTTATTTTTTGGACAATTGGAAAAATTTATAGACACAATGGTAAAAAAATTTATCACTTTTATTGACAATTTTCATGCAAAACAAAGTCAAACGAATGGTATTCGAAAATTGTAATTTTTTTTATTTTTGACAATTGGAACAAATTCTAGATCCAATGATAGAAAAAATTATCAGTTTAATGGACAAATTTCATAAAAAAGAAGCCAAACGAACACCAAACTTTCAACATTTTCCATAAAAAATTATACCAATCAAACAAAATCAATTACAATTTCCAGTAAAACAATTTCTAGGCAATTCAATTTCATGCAAAACATTTTATTTTCACCAATTTTCCACATTTACAATCAAACGGACCCTTAACGAACACGAGTAAATAACACAAGTATCGTGTAGTTACTTTGGAAAGTCCAATTGACTTTCTCATCTAATGACTAATGAACGTGACGAGTGATTTTCGTTAGGTCTCTTGATTTTACCCTTGTTTGGTGATTGTTTATAAATTATAGATTATTAATAATTGATTAAATCAATTTTTATCCATATATCGCGTGATCCACAAGTATTATTTACTTATTCACACACACTAATTTTTATCTATTTATAACTTAAAAAACTTATAAACAACTTTCAAACATGCAAGAGATTAGACTTTTAAAGTGTCAACCATTAGATATGATCAATATGGTTCATAGGTAAATGCTTTGGGCCTGAGTAGAGCCCAAATATTTAAGATGTTGGCCAAAACATGGCAAAGTTTGGGCTTTGTTAGGCTGATCTTTAACTAGATAAAAAAAAAATGAGGAAATTACACAAAATCAAATTTTAACGTTTCAATTTCAAATTTCAGATATAAGTTTTATTTATACAAAAATCAGATATTAATTTATCTCTTTCTAAATTATAATTACACAAACCCTAAAAATCAAAAATCATTTATCACATCTTCATTCTCTCTCTAACCTCTCATTCTGTCTCGTCTGGTTATCTCTCTCATCTCTCGTCTATCTCTCTTCTTCTTCCTCCCGTCGTCGTCGAAGACCTCGCAAGGTCGTCGTTACAAGGTTGGCCATGTGCAGTGGTTTGGGTAGCGTCGCAATCTTTCTTCTTCAATGACTTATCTCCAGTGTCGCGCCGGTAATCAATCATCGTCGACGGCGAACGTCGTTGGGTGATGAAGTTGATTGGACAGGTGGTAGTGGGGAGAAAACTAGTGGCGAGGGTGAGTAGATCAATGGTGTTTTTGGTTTTAGTGTCGAGTTTTGCGATGGAAATGGAACGGCACAACCTTGGTAACACTAGCTTTGGTCGTGACAACGATCCCGCTTGGGTAGTAGAGGTGATTGGGCAGATGCTGATGAGGAGAAAACTGGCGACGGGGGTGAGTAGATGGGTGGTGTTTGTGGTTTTGCTATCAGATTTGGCCACGGAGATGGAATCGGCACAACTTTAGCGGCCTTAGCTTCGATAGTGGTGGCTATCCTTCTGTTTTGGGTTGTCGGGCTTTGCCTGTGTAGGTGGCTATGCATCCATGTTAAGTTGTTGAGCTGTGTTGGTGGTGGTGGCATCGTTAGGTTGTGTTTGGTGGTGTGGTGGTGTGGCGGCGATGTTAATGGTGGGGTGTTTCTGGCTGTGATAGTAGCGGTGATGCTGTTGGATAAAGTGATGAGGTGGTGGTCATAAGTTTTGATGGTGCTCACAGATTATTTGGTCTTTTGTAACTATTAAATTGGTTAATCTGTGATCGATAAACAATATGTGACCAATGAAAAATATAAATTGTGACCAACCAATAATGAGTGACCTAAAATATTGTTAATTTGTGATCGATAATTTGACAATTTGTGACTGTATACTGAGTTGTGACTTATAATATTTGTGATTTGTGACCGATGAATAAGTTGTAGTGTATAAATTTTTTTATTTGTGACCATAAACAAATTGTGACTTATAAAATTTCTGAATTGTAACCGTAAAATAATTTGTGACATATAAAGTTTTTGATTTGTGGTCGTAAAATAATTTGTAACTTATAAAAAAATTTATTTGTCACCGATGAACAAATTGTGACATATAAAATTTTTGAATTGTGAACGTAAAATAATTTGTGACTTTTTAATTTTTTTTTTTGTGACAGATGAACAAATTGTGACTTATAAATTTTTGGAATTATGATCATAAAATAATTTGTGACATGTAAAATTTGTGATTTGTGGCCTGTTATATAGAATTTGTGACCAACTTATACGAAATTGTGACATTAATATATTTAATTAATTTATTTATAAATAGAATTTAAAAAATTCTGAATTTTGAAATTTTAAATATAATCTCTTAAATTTGAAATTGGTAAAACTAAACTTCTTATTTATGAAATCTTCCCATAAAAAATTTCAAGCCCATCGTGATGTGTTGGTCCATACTTTGGATATAAAAGGGTTCAAGCCATCTAATTAGCCCTTGTTTGAGCCCCATTTTGGAGGGAAAATGTATTTTAAAATTGTGATTTNTATTTATGAAATCTTCCCATAAAAAATTTCAAGCCCATCGTGATGTGTTGGTCCATACTTTGGATATAAAAGGGTTCAAGCCATCTAATTAGCCCTTGTTTGAGCCCCATTTTGGAGGGAAAATGTATTTTAAAATTGTGATTTTTAAAAAAACATGTTAATAAATAATAAGAAAAAACTTCAAGCCCTATATTGGTATGAGATACAGAGGAATAGGCTATTCTTTTTTTATAAAAAAAAATCCATTGACCCTTGAGATGTTACTATGTAGTTTGCTTGTGTTTAATCTTTCGAATGGATTCGGTCTTATACATATGTGAGGAAGGTAATCAAAAAAGAATGAAGAACTCACCTTATTTATTAACTTACGTGTAAAATTAATTTACTAAGAATGTATGGTTGAAAATGAGGGTTTGTTTGGTGGCCATTTTTTTTAAACATTATTTTGAGTAGTGAATTTATGGAGAATATGAGATTAAAAAATAGAGAAAAAAAATTTGAATTTACGTTTAAAATATTTATTGTGTGAGTGTGTGGTTGAAAATGAGTAGTTAGAAAAAAGAGTTTTTAAAGAAATAGAAAACAAATAGGGGCTGGGTTGGCTCAAACCCAAGCTTAATTAACTTATTAACCAATTTGCAATATTAATCCATTCAGAGTTCTTGATCAAAAGAAGTATAAAATAAAGAGTATTGGTATTTAGCAGCACCGGTGTTTAACACTATTTTAAGTGTCAGCACTAGTGGCCTTAAATGACTTGCATAACTTCACATTTCATTGAACATATCATATAATGTCACATAGACTAGTGCCCTAACATCATTGGTGCTAGATAACATTATTCTAAAATTAATGGTGCATCGAAATCTTGTCATGTGAAAGAATTGTCGTTAATTCTAAAATTGAGATTTCGGGTCACAAATAATTTAGCCATGTTTGCAGAGTTCTTTAAAATTCATTTTTAATTATATATTCTCCAATTAAAATAATTTTACACGTAAATTAAAAAAAATCCCACTTTTTAACTATACATTCTTCAAAGAAATTAAATTCGTAAAATCTTCATAAAAAAGACTCTTACATAGAGGAACATATATCATTGCATAATAGAAACCGTCAATATAAACGCTAAGCGGTTTAATGATTTTCCCTCCCACGTTAACTTATGTTAAAGTAGTGTGCGATTTTGACATCCATTTAAATGGTTTTTGTCAAGTGTGGACCTCGATTTACATATTTAAATATGTTTAGAACTCAAAACCTCACTTTTAAAAGTTAAGTATCCAAAATCACATCAATTAAAAGCTTAGAAGCATATTCCTAATTTTCTTGAAATAATTCGACACTATACTACAAAAAATCAAGTGTAATTCATCAAAATCTTTAACTAGGACACCATATCTTATTTTGTTTTTTGTTGAGTAAATTACATATATTTTCTTAAGGTTGAGGACAATAACAAATACCTTCACTTCCTCCTCAAAAAGATTAATGATATTCACAAGCGACTTTTACTGATTAGTGATGTAGCAAAATTTAAGATGACAAATTAAGATTTTAAATCAACTAAAGTCATCCAAATACCACATCACTGCTTTTGGGCAAGGGGTGATCATGAATAGCATTATCCTACATAAATAAAAAACTCACTTTGCCACTACTATTCACAAGCCAAGCTGATATATATATCTTAGCCGTGTAGCCGTTGAAGCCGAGTGAGCCGTTTGTCCTACATCCACTATAATCCCTCCTTCTCTTAAAAGAGTGAATGTAAGATTCACTATTCATTTTTGTCACATTGATTTTCACATTAAACTGGTTTGAAATTGATTTCGTCCTTTGTATTACTGTTGCATATGGACAAAAAAATTTGTCGCCTTAATTAAAAAAAATATATCTACAAACTGACTTAGTTACTATACATGTAAATGTAGTAAATGCAATTGCAATGATACAGTTTCTTCTTTCTCATTATCTCATTATATATTTTGATTTCAAACAACAAATAAGTTATTCAGTTTTCTCTCGCTTTTTCTCTGTGAAGTGGCAAAACAATCTCCATCGGGTAAGAGCTTTCGATTTTTTTAGTTTTGTTTAGTTTTATGCTTTCGATATTGTCTATAGTGTTGTTAAAAGGTAAGCTTCAAATTTATTTTTTTGTCTGATACTATGTAAGCTTAACATTTTATACACAATATGATAAAAAGTTAAAGAGAACAGTGAAAGAAGAACAGAGAGAAATCTAGATAAGAAAAAAGAAAAAGAAAGGTTGAGAGAAA
>CAIGRQ010117028.1:0-12981 GCA_903798375.1 Fraxinus sp. D2006-0159 | reverse complement strand
AACAGAGTACGTCTCTTGAAAAAAAATTCTCAGATCAATCCCTTTACCCATTCTTGAAAATCTACAAAAATTTTCACTATTTTTAAGAATGTTTAATATTTCATGCATTCTCCGTTTTATAACATTATTCGAGAATGTTAATCATTATAGGAGAGGGATTTAGTCATTAATGAACTGAATTGTTTCCTTATTTAAACTAGCCGTTATATATTAGGACACTTGAGGTTATTTTTGTTTGCCTTTGTTTGCAAGTTATTTTATTTAACTACCCTAAAGTAGATTTTTGAATGCGTGACATTAATTAAATTTTCAACTAATTTCCTTCTCATTTATTCAGTGCTTGGATTAATTAAATAATTAAATTACAAATAATTAAATAACTTTGACATTCCTTGATGTGTCAAAATTATGGACATTGATTTGAATAATACTTTTTCAAATCAATGTTGATGATTTTGACATATCATAAATGTCAAACTTATTGTATAAAATGATTAATATGCGTGTAACACTTTTGAATTACAAATTAGTCTCATCAATTGAAAATTGGTGTAAGATGAACCATGCACATATTTTCCCAATAGTCACTATACTATATTTATATTTTAAGTTTATTTGCCAACGCATGTGCTAATATACCACTAGTAGCATTGATTCAAGTAATCCCCTTTGATTTCACCCGTTTTAGCCTAAGATTTATAAATTGCATCAGCATAAAAGAGTGGATTTTTTATATTTAGTTTAATAGGAATTTTGGATCGAATAGTTATTAAAAGAGATTTTACGGAAAAAAAAAAATCTTTTTAGGAGAGAACAATTTTATTTTTATTTTTTTGATGTGAAGACAGGAAAAACTACTCCTTTTCATTTATACTAGCGTGGATTGTGCGTTGCACGATAACCGTTATAATTCAAATCGAAGAATAACCTTTAAATTACAATATTTAAAATGTAAATAATTAAAAAAGTGAAGAAAATGAGCTTACTTACAAATTATATGTCAAAATATACTACAATTTTAACATTTAAAACTTGTTAAATTAATATGGATAACATCAGTTTTAGACAAAAGATAGTCATCCTCAAACAAATCATACATGTAGGGATAAACCAAAAGGGATATGCTGCTCCAACATACATTTTCAGTGCAACTTTTATAAAGAGATAAACAAGCAACTTCTTAACAAAAAATTGAACTTAAACAAACTTGTTTCATAAATTGCTCATTTATTTATATGTTTAGAGTAAAGGTTCATAATTTCCTACAATTTCATAGATACCAACGACTTTCAGATATTAAAATATGGCATGCTCTTATCAATATGTAACATGCATTTAAAAACTGTTGCAAATTACCTTTAATTCTAACCAATGACAACATTCATTTATGAGAATGTTGCTATAGACCTCTTTAGAAACATTCAAGCAATAAATGTTGCATTTTTCATGCTGCTAAAACTCATTTTTGGTGTAGTGTAAGCCCCGGTAGTTGCAGCTTTTGTTGTTGCAAAAAGTCATTTTTGTTGTAGTGGCCCTATATTCATATACATAATTCGATTAGTTCGATTTTGATTATATATACCTGAACGACATCAATGACAACAATTTCAGTTTGGCCTCCTTGATACAACAACATAATTGCTAAATAATTATTTGCCTTGTGGCTAGATTCTTCCACACGAACGCTCAAATTTTTCGTCTTGTATTCACAAGGTATCCTGATTCATCATGTTCATTATATCTGAGCCCTTACATATTTTACTCGACAATATTAAATAAAAAAAATAAAAGAAGTTAGAAACCTTTTATATTGGACATCTGTAAGACCAGGTCTCAAAATGTGTCGATCCATGTTCTTGTTGGCCATGGCCACAAAAGCTCTACTGCTAAGAACAAAATCTGTCCCGTTATCTTTGTTGCGATCAGTTACCATCACTACAGTTCCTTGTTTACTACAAAGAGCTCGATCATTGCATCTTATCTGCAATTTTATATATCAAGTTATATTTTACGAAATATATCGAAAATTGAAAAGAGAAAAAAAGATAAATGGAAGTATACCTGAAAACATGCACCACAACCAGCACCCTCCTTGTAAAGGCTAGGGTGAGCAGCTGCAAGATGACCATCATTGAATCCTGTAGCCAAAGAGCCATAGCCACAAGCACCAGCAGCATAAAAAGAGACAAATTCAGTAATGAGGCCAAAGTTTTCAGTTTTTTTGGATAATATTGATTTCAATTCGTACACTGAAGGGCTTGAGCTTTCGAAAAGGAAGTGACTTTTGCTCGATGGACGCAGCGATCACAGGCAGTTCCTGAGGAGAATATGCCAAGAAGGAGTAAGCAAAGAAACATTTTTTCCCCAGAGAACTCAATGCAATGGAGTGAACATCTATAGATGGTGTATTTGTATTTGTATTTGTATTTGTATTGGGGAGTTTTTAGATTACATGGAAAGGCAAAGCGATAGGAAATTACGTGTGTACGGGACACAGCAAAAGGAGAATAAAATATTTGTACACACTTTTTGTGGGCATTATGCCTACGTTTGATATACGTTAAAATTTTTATTTTTATTATTCTATTTATTTTCAATCACACATTTTTTAATAAAATAATATTTTTTATCACATTAATAATTTTTTTTTCTTTTTCAATTACACATTCTCCATCAATTTACTATTTTAGAATACATTCTTCCAAAATAATGTGGCTCAAACACACCCAACTGTTGACTAGTATTCATTGGTGAAAAAATAATAAAAAATTTAGAGGGTGTTTGGTGTAGATTAAAATCAAATTTTAAGTGGATTGTGATAAAAGTTTTTGAAATATGTGATTGAAAAGATAGGAACCCATGAAAGATGTTGATAGTGATTGTTTGACTTTGACTTAGATTAAAATCTAGTCCAAATAGACCCTTAAAATGTTCAATGGTGTGGGATCACATTAGAAAGTGTAAAAAATGATGTAAATGATAACCTGCATGTAGCATAATTGTACAATATTCATGCAGTAGTGCGAATTGGGAAGGGCAGGTGGGTGCATTTAGTTAGGTTTGACTTTTACCCATTTTTTTCTTTGATATTTTCAATTTTACTTCGAAAGAGTTTGGAATAATCCATAAATCCGTGACAATAATTTTGTGTAGAACTCATCTCTAAAATTAGTTGGTAAGAAGAGGTGCATATAAACTCAATAGACACTTTTTTTTTTTATTGATTTGGAATTTAAATATGTTTGTGTAAATTAAAAATTGATAAAAATTTCAAATTAAAGTCAACAATTGAGGGATCAAAATTTTCGACCACACTTTTTATTTTATTTTTTTGATGGGGGTTTGTGTGGTGGTGGGGGGGGGGGGGGGGGTGAAGGTGAAACCACAGACCATTTCGGAAACAGAGCATTATACATTCACATCTTATTGACTCAAATATCAATGTATGGAAACAAGTAGCCTTACCATTCCTACTTTCCATACATTTTTCCAGAATAAAATTTAAAAAATCGAAAAGCTAAAATGGGACATTTTCTATTCTTAATCGCACTACGTGATATACACGTGACATGACAGGTGATTATTAGATGTATTAATGTGGTAGTTTTTTATCGACTCATGCATTAAATAACCACCCGCCATATGTATATCACGTAAGGCAATTGTTATAGTGAGAAATTGCAAATAACATTATTCAACATGAAATTTCTCAAAGTTTCATGGCAACCAACATATCTCAAGTACTATTAACATTTTATACTTTGTAAAATCGGTCATCACATTGGAAAAATCTGCGAATATCCTTAATGCAATTGTAACATGCTAATAGAGAGAGCAATTAATTGCAGCATCACTCGGACTTGATAATTTTCAGATTTACGCGAGATTCATCTACATTTCAGTATTTATTTTTGCAAAAAGAATGAACCTTAATCCGATCAACTTGGCCACACAGCTAGCTCATAAACGGTGTTAATCTATTAGACATATCTGCACATATTGTAACCAAGATAATTATACACTATCATAGTGACTTGAACAATATTCAAGAGATTACAATAAATAACTGGTTCTGAACTTGTAGCTTTGGCACTATACTATTAGTTCCATAGTAGTACTCGCGGTTGATTAAGGTGTTGTATTTTATTGTCTTTTCTTCTGTTATTCAGCAGTAGCTAGCGATTGTACATAATTCAGTTTTCACCTTTCCTCAAGTGCAAAACAAAAATACTGTCATCTCCTGGAAATTACTTAACAGGATTGGTAAGCAAACATCGAGGAATCTGTTACGTCTCGCCACTGAGGCTCTAGGTGAAGACCGCTTCATAGTCCACGCGGAGATACGAGTCATATCTGACAAAATCAACAAAAATCCAATTGGTCATGCATAGAGCCTTTATTTCTTGGCTTTTTCTTGAGTGGACAGGAAAAAAGGGATTGTATGCTTATGCGAATGGTATGATTCTATACTGTTTTAGTATATATGCAGTCTCAGTGGTCACCATCGTCTTGCGTAAGTAATGCAGGATATTCATATTGTCTGAAGTAGGACAAATTCCATCTTTTTTGCCTTTTCACCTCCAACCTGTGGTCGATCCGAGGAGAGGAAATTCCCAAATAGAACCACCTTTTCGAGTACTAATCATTTTATTCAAGTTATTGTAGATTCAAAGCTTCTAGATATTTATGTTACAAAAGTAAATTTTTTTGTTGCCACGGAGAACGAAAGCAAGGTATTCCCTAATGAAGTCACATATAAACGTCATGGTGATTACGTCAGTCAGTGTGATGCCGCATGCATGTAAAGTTCTGCCCAAATCCCACTTAAATTTGCTCCTATATATAGACTCTCTCTTGAAGATTAATGATCTATCTGTACATGTTCTTAAGATGCAGTGCAAGGCAGAAATGGTAAATGTGCATGTAGATACAACGATATCATCACTCAAATTAGCAACAAAAAGCGAGCAACAAATTCTGCAAGTTATTACAGCCGACTTAGAAACATCGGTGGAACACGAGGAGGTGAATCCAGCAGATGCCTGGCTACCCATCACTGAATCCAGAAAGGGCAATGCTTTTACCTCTGCGTCCCATTTGCTGTGCTCGGGAATTGGAATTCAGACCCTGTCACTACCCATAGCATTCCTCACCCTCGGATGGCAAGTACTTTAACTTTCATGCGTCCTTCTTTCAGTCATTCCTGCGTACAAAAACATACTAAAATCATTCTATTTTTGACATCTGCTCAAATTTCAATACGTAAAAACACAAGCTTATAACATATTCGTGCTTACCTGATTAATGGTTTACAGGCTGTGGGGTACTATTTTTTTGTCTATAGCATTTTGTTGGCAGCTCTACACCATGTGGCTTCTCATCAATCTTCACGAATCACCATCAGGTTTTCGTTACAGTAGATATCTCCACCTCTCAATCACAGCCTTCGGTAAGTATCAAATGAAACCATCCCATCTCAATATAAATGCTATCACATGTGCATCTTGAAGCGATGCTTGTCTTGTAAACAATATTATAGGAGAAAAATTGGGGAAGTTGCTTGCCATGTTCCCAACAATGTATCTATCAGGTGGTACATGCGTCTTGTACATAATTACTGGGGGAAAGACCCTGGAATCTTTCTACCAAGTCATTTGTGGGGATGATATTGAATGTAATTCAAGATCACTAAGAGGGACGGAGTGGTTCTTGGTGTTCATATGTTTGGCAATTTTGGTGGCTCAATTCTTTCCGAACTTGGATTACTTAGCGCACATATCGCTTGTCGGATCAATCACAGCTGTTGCATATTGTAGCCTGATATGGATTTTGTCCATCATCATGAAGGGTAGGCTTGACCAGAAAGGTCCTTGGGAGGCAAAGATATTGAGTTTAGATAGAATTTGTAATGTCTTGAATGGTCTTGGAATCATTGCTCTTGCTTTTAGAGGCCACAATGTTGTGCTCGAGATACAGGTAACTCATCATTTGAATCCTTGTAGTGCAAGTATGACATTTTTGCCCGTTTATTGAAGAGTACTTGGATACTGCAGGGGACTATACCTACAAACAGAAAACACCCGTCGCACGAGCCTATGTGGAGAGGAGTGTCAATATCATATCTACTAATTGCGATGTGTCTATATCCCCTTGCAATTGTTGGATATTGGACTAGTGAAAATATGGCAAGTTCTGAAAATTTTCTGGTTCCACTTCACAAGTTCTACTGTAATAATACATCAAAGTATATTGTTGGTACAGTATACATGATAGCGATGATAAACTGCTTATGTGCATTCCAAATCTACGCCATGCCAGTTTTTGACAACTGGGAGCGCCTCTACACTAGCACGAAAAACAAGCCATGCCCTGGATGGCTCCGGTCAGGTATCAGAATCTTGTTTGGAGGATTGACATACTGTATAGCAATGGCTTTCCCGTTCTTGGCAAGTTTGGGAGCGTTCATGGGGGCGATTGCACTGCCTCTGAGTCTGGCATATCCATGTTTCATGTGGGTTGCCATGAAGAAGCCATGCCGGTATAGTAAAATGTGGTTTCTCAACATAGGGCTGGGTTGTTCAGGAATGGTACTCAGCATATTATTAGTTGCTGCATCTTTGAGGTCTTTGGTGGCTAATGGTCTGGATGCCAACTTCTTCAACCCCATGTGAGCCTCAAACATTGTGCACAAAGTCATGGCTAACTAGCGCGTTAAAAAATATTTAGATGATTCTCAAGATCACGCTCCTTATCCAACATTTTTCAAAGTTGCAATGTCTCAAAATAAAATAAACAATCATACATGCTATAGTAATAAGAGTTCCAGTGAAGAAAAATATGTATCTAGATTTATTGCAGTTAATTCAGTCATAACCATTCAACTGTCTATTCACCAAGTACATGTACATTTTCTCTATGAATGACACAATACATATACAGCTCGTGTGTAGAATGGAAAATTTCCTTTCAAAAGAAAATGTCAGTTTGCTTTGATTGTGCTTTGAGATCCTTCAACTTCTTCAATATATTGGTGAAATAATCCTGCAGATACTTCTCTAAGGAAACGATATCTTTTGCATCCACACCAAGAAAGTTGTAAGTCTCGTTCATAGGGACCGAGAAAACAGTATCGCTAGTAAGAACCTACGGATGTCCCCGCAAAAGAATTACTAATAATTTAAAATTAGAAAGACCACCAAGGATAAGAAAGATTAATAGAAATGCGCAATTGTAGTCACAGTGGACTATCAAAGGCATGAAAGGTCCAAAATCAAGGCCCCCCGCAAAATTGTCTGAAAAACATCTTGGAAGAAAGTAGTTTTTGTAATTCTAACATCAAAGAAATGATTTTTTAATTAAAGAATGGATAGATTGTGATTGGTGGTAGGATCTACTCGATCATGTTGCAGTATATTGTGAGAGTTGTGTGGGAGAAAACCTTTTCAACTGTTGATACAATCTTTCTCACTTCAAGCATTAGTATTACGAACCATCATAAAAGGGAAAGACAAAGATCATTACCTCTGAGAATGCCAATCTATCAGCAACATCACTAGTCCACTCAAACAAGCGAGTCAGCTGGCGTGTCAATCTCAAAACTGAGACGGGCACGGTGGTCACATTTGCATCTTGACCAGCCAGCCTCTCACACAATGTAATCACCTGAAAATAGGAACAAATTCTAAAGAAGCCTCCACAAAACACTCTCCCAGAGTACATATGCATTGATAATGCTGGAAACTTGGAATTACGATTATGGATAAGGAAAGAAATACTTGGAATTTTACTAATGCTCTTAGGTCAAGTTAGCAAGTTACATTTTTTCCCCTCACTAAAGTGCTCCTGAAATTATATCATTCTAACAGAACATAAGCAAACTAGTACTACTAAAGTTCATTGCATATTTCAGTATAAAGGCACAATGGTTTGCTTGCCATGGATCAAAGGATGGATGAAATCTTGCAGCTCAAGGTGAAAACTTCAGAATGGCATAACTGGCATACTCTGGGATCACTTTATTTAAGTTGGAACATAAGAAGCTAAAAGCTCTACAACTTTAGTTTTGAATAGGATATAATATAAAGCCAAAAGACAATACTTTAAATGATAAATTCAAATAGCATTGGCAAGTACTGTTAAAGGATAAATCTCATATCGAATAAAAATGAAAATATAGACCAACATATAAGGGTTTGGGCTACTCCTCTTAATAAGGTTTACATTTTAAGATGAAACCTTGAGTCTTAATACGGTATTAGAGTTCATAAAGCTTCAAAGAGCAATTCTTAAGACTCAAAAAAATGAGCAAACCGATTTCAAGATTGGTTTGTTCAAACGAGTCACCTTCTTAAGGTGGCATGTTAAGGGAAAAATCTCACATCGAATAAAGATTAAATTATAGACCAACGTATAAGGACTTGGACTACTCATCCTAATAAGGTTGACATTTTAAAATGGAACTCCAAGTCTTATTAAATAGACCTCAAGAAAATTGGTAGAGAAGTAACGAAAGATGCTCCGAGGGACTTAATCTTCCTGTTTCATGGTGATCTTTAGCACTCTTTTTCTCCTTCAAATTATTACCAATTCCAAATATTTTATGAAGACAGTCTACTTCTGTGATGTATTTTCCAGCATGATATGGTTTGCCAGAGTCATTTAAAATATTGGAAATGCAGACACAAAATCATAAAGTTTCCTTTATCAACTCATGTAGTTGTGAGTGAGTCTCACGACCAAGATCTTTTTTCCTTTTTATTATTGTTTGAAAAAAAATAAAAATAAAAATCCATGATTATGGCATCTAGACAGTGCGGAAATAATGAAGTACAAGGTTACTTCCTCATATCATATGATAGGTGAGTGTGGGGTGGGAGAGTCCTGTTGAGGAGCATCTATTTATAAGAGAGAAAGAGAGTCAAAGAAAACGGAAGAATGATAGGTTCTCAACAAAATGTATCCAAGCAACTGTATTTTGTTAGTTAACATCGAATTTCAGAAATAATGGCAGTATCAAGAAAAAAACATTGATAATCAATCCATGAACTAGATAGTTTTTAGCTCAATCCAGGATATTACACTTTACCTCTTGGGTTGTCCATGCACGAGGCCCGGCAAAAGTCAAAAGCTTCCCATTGATATTCTCATTGCGTAGAGCTATAAATGTTAATCGAGCAACGTCCTAGAGAAAATGAGACAACTATTTGACTGTCACTTACTTGAACAAAAGAAGCAGGGGATTAGATCTAAAATGTTTACTTGAGTATCCATGTATGCTATTCGAGTAGGAGCATCAGTACCCCAAACAGATTTCTCTTCCAATATAGGTACTGCATACTGTCCAATCAAGCCCTGGACAAATTGGTATCAAGAATTCATACTCATCAAGCAAATGAATAAGCTAATTGAGAAGTTAAATTATTCGACTGAAAAGGACAAAACAAAAGTTATGAAACAGATAACAACTATATGCCCATCTATTTTGAGAGGGAAGGATAATTTAACAAATTTAGCAATTTGTTTGTAATAGTAATCAAAAAAGTTTGTGTAAAAGTACGAGTATTTTTGAAATGTTTGTGCCTTCCAATTATAATAATTTACTAGGTCTTTTATGGTAAAATTTCTCCAGAAATCACTCTCACCTTTTTCTTCACCAATGATGCTCAAGTTTCATGGTAAACTTGGAAGGCATTTTAATATTTCACACAAAAATGTACACTTTTTTGTTACTTTGTCTAGAACCAATTAACAAATTCTTAAGCATATTAAGAGCCAAATTGAACCACTAATGCACATAGCAAGAATGGTAAACTAATGATATCACATTTCTATAATAAGATGAAGGAAGCGCATCAGAACATTCATTAAAGTGAAGGCATTTGTCAACCTGCATGAAACCACAAAGACGAATAATGATGTGGTTCTGTCCTGAATCCCTAAGAAACTTTTCAGTACAGTTCTTGATCTCCATGAGTGGAACTTCAGGATGCTTGTCACAGTTATGAATGGAAAAGAAGACAAATTTTTGGATACCCATGGCCTTTGCACATTGTATAAGAGCAACCTTTCCTTCCCAATCTACCTAAAGTCAACACAGGAATCAAATTATAGCAGATATATCATGAAGAATTAACCCAATTCATAACAGAAAAACCTTGAGTAACCCTGTAGAAACTGCTCATTAATCAAAGAATTGGAAGTCATTCCAGTGGCAAGTGTGCTTACAGTTTTAATGGGCTCCTCAGGGCGTCCTGTAGCACAGTCAATGACGGTGTGGATTCCAACCAATGTTGCTGGTATGGTTTCAGGTTTACTTAAATCTGCCTGCTCAAAAACAATTACACTCATACCCTATCTTAAACATTTTACATTAACATATAAACGGAGATAAAGCACATTTCAACACAATGCCAAAGCAAATTCTATCAATTCAAGAATAAAAGGAGAATCGCAGTCGGACGGAAATTCCTCATACAGGACTCAAAAAGGCACAGTAACACTGTTAGCATTACATAACGCAAAATTGAAAACTGACTGAGAAATTCCACTGCCAAAGAAAGCTGCTAAGTTTCCATACAATTATTTCTCGTACATCCAACTGATTCAATAATTTCATAATTTGAGTGACGTATAAAACGAAAATATTAGCAGGGAAAGTTAGTGAGTTTACATTGACAACAGTGGCACCCCAATCACGAAGAAAATCAGCAGGGGCAGGTCTGGGGCGGACAAGGCACCGAACATCGTAGCCCTCGTCTAATGCCCTCCTCACAATCTGCCTTCCCAATGTTCCCGTGGCACCCACTACAAGTATGCTCGTAGGCCTCACCGGCGTCCCTGGCGCCAAATTGACGGCCCCTGGTGCCGCCTGAGCATTACACCTTATTATAGGCATCATCGCCACATTACCCCTGCCTAAGCATTGCTAGAATTATCAGTAACACTACACCATTACAGTAGTATGATTTAGGATATGGAAATCAGAAGTAGAAACAATTTCTATGAAATGTAGCTTTACCTTTACTTATAGTGGCAGACAAAGAAGAGAGGGGGTGGGAGGAAGTGGAGGCAAGGGAGTCGGATGCTAAGGTGCGCCGCCATGAAAGGTTGAGTTTCGAAGGGGTGGTTAATGGGGCATTGAGTATGGAGGCCATTAACGCCTCTCTATCGAGGTTCTGTGCGTGTATAACTGATTGTAAGGTGGTTCTTGAAGAGAGAGAAAGGTCTGAAGAAGAAAAGGAACAACAGATGGGAAGGATGACACGTCGTCAGCCTGAATCGAATTGTGGATGAGGCCAATCTTTCATGTGTGGGGCTTAGGGCCCTGTTTGGAGTTAATTAAAACCAGACTTTTAATATTTTTTTGATAAAAATGCCACAATAACATGGCATGCCATTCTTACTGAAATTAGAAATGGGAAAGAAGTTCCTTCCTCCCCTTCCTCCGGCATTAAGCCTGAGGGCAATCAGTTTTATCAGAATTCCTTCCTCCAACACGCTTTTTCAGTCTTTGAGACAAGTCTTCCCGCTTGAGGGCAATCAGTTTTATCGGAATTCCTTCCTCCAACACGCTCTTTCAGTCTTTGAGACAAGTCTTCCCGCTTTTCTTTCTCCCATGCCGTCATCTTCCAGCCATCTTTACCCATGTGGGTCACGAGGTACTCCTCATGTTCCATTTGTACGTAACTCATGTCTTTCCAATAGGAGAGGCTTAGACCAAACATGAGGCCCGCCATTATTTATTTATATTTTTGTTTCGAAGTTTTAGATGCAAGATTGATGACTTTCATCTTCATAATCTACCACTTAGAACATATCAAAGCTACGGTATTCCCTTTGTTTGATATCTTACAAGTTGATGGTGATGTTGCTCATTTAGATCGGCTCATTGTGATGACTAGAGGGAAGCCAAAAGGTAAAAGTCTGATACATCAACGACTCAACTAGGTAAACGGTACTCTTAGAGCTTTAAATGCTTGGTCGGAACCCATGTGATGATGTCTCTCAGTTGAAGTCTGTTAAAGTTCCTTGACATCGGAATAAATAAACCAACAAGAAAGTGAGCAGTTTTCACTCATTGGTCTATTGTTTTTCGATTTCTTGCTCACATCTCTTAATTTAGTGCTTGAGTTAGTTGATAATGGCATGTACCGTGGAATAGGCTGGCATGTACCGTGGAATAGGCCATTTCTTGGCAAGTTCGAAAGCTTTGGTGAGAGGAGAACTAATGCTAATGGTCTCGGTTATAGCTCAAAGTATTGCCTCGCTTAGTCCAGCTGAGCTCTACTATTAGCTAATGAGACTAACATAGAGTACAAGTACCAAATACAGATAAAAAGAATGCATGCGAGTACTAATTTGAGCTCTTCCTATCGATCAGTGCAAAACAAAACCATTATCAACGGAAAATGCCACACATCTGTAATTAACTGCAGAGATAGTGGAAGGTAAAGAGGTCGAGTCAGATGTAACAGTTGAATGGTAAGTTGAGTCTCAATTCAACAATTTAAGGCAATTGCTTTGGAGTTGATGAAATGTGTTATTAAAAAATTAAAATATCATAAAATATGTGGTTGAAATTAATTATTCGACTTTGACTTGAAGTACTTGGGGCATTTCTAATGAAGACACCATTGCACCAAAATGCACCAAATTTTGGTGCAAAGGTGTCTTCAATGGAACACCATCTTTTGCACCATTTTGGAAAAATGGTGATTGTGCAAAGTCCAATTTGCACTCTTTTAATTTGGCAAAAGTATTTTTTAGGGTATTTGTGTCATTTTATTTATATAATTTTTAATACAATTATTATTATTATTATTATTATTATTATTATTATTATAAAGGATATTATTAGTATTAGTATTATTTGCATTTAAATTATGGACAAATCAAGGATAAAGATGCTCACATTGAACTCCGAAATGCATTAATCGATCATTTATGACAACAATATACAAATTTCGAGAATTAAATTGCAAT
>CAIGRQ010117014.1:0-13296 GCA_903798375.1 Fraxinus sp. D2006-0159 | reverse complement strand
ATATTAAAATATTGGTGATCCATACGAAAAAGTAGATACTAATATTGGGAAGATTGGGCTAACAAAAAATAAATCTAAGGATACAGTCTAGAATCAAATGTTGGGCTAAAAAAATTACAAAAAACTAATTTAACTAGATTAATTTACTAATTTGTTTAAATTTTTTTTTTAATTAATTCAATTTAAAAAAATTAAAAAAATTATTTAGATTCGGTTCTTATTCGTTTCTTCGGTTCTTGGTCTAAAATCGAGAACCGACCCAAAACTCATCGATTTTCAATTCAAATACCCGTTCGTGTATTTAATTTATGAAGAGCTGCTCGATTCGGTTCGATCCGATTCAATTTGGGACTTTTGTCAAGCCCTAGATTATATGGTAAATATTATTAAGATTTACATGTAGGTTATGTTGACCCTTAAAAAAAGTCAACAGGATCCCAGGCCCCACTAGTGTCCGTACAGGATAAGCAAAGAATGCCACTTGTTCTAGAATACACGTCTCGAGAATCCAGCTAAATAAATGTTCGGATATTGGGGAAAGCCATTGTATTTATCAATAACCACCTCTCAAGCATATATGCTTAATTGTTGAAGAACAAATAATTGCATTAGCTTCAAAGTGTTACAAGGGTTGGTATTTATTGTGTTATAATCATAGTGTTGACCGTTGGATGAAGCATATGAAGCATATGTGGCTTCATCCAACCCACCAGGATGTGCTATTGTAGCTGTCCCATCATCCACTAGCCATAGGTTGCACGTGAGTGTGTAGGGAAGATGCGCCGTCCTTTGGAGCATGTCGGTGTACACATTCAATTAGGTTGATAAGATTTGATTTAATTAGGCTGCAAGTTGTTACATCAGTCATATGCTAGATACCATGATTTTCTTGGGAACTTCTCTTAGTCTGAAGCCCTTTGGAGGGAGGGAGTATGGGATAAAGGGCTTCGGCTATTGAGTGGGCTTCGATATGTTGACTTTGGTCAACCTATGACTTTCCTTTTGACCCATGCCTCCACGTGGTTACCACTATGCTTGGACTAGAGCCTCGATGGCGAGGCTTAACAACAGTCCCTTAAATCCAAGTATGATTATTTATTTAATACGTGGACTTTGTTTGAAAATATTATTCGATTGGGTGACTCTTTTCTCGTAATGGTTGATTTCTCTTGTCGGGTTTCATTCACCCAACACAATAGCATAGTCCCTCAACTTTAAGTATAAATATTTATATAGTACCTGAAATTTGCATAAAAATGATTTTTTGCCGAAGCTATGTATCTTGAAATTATTGGATGTTCTAAGAGCAGCTGAGGTCCTTTTGGCCGAAGCTGTCCGCTTCGAAGAAATTCTTGGAAACAACTGAAGCCATTTGTCGAAGTTGTCTACTTTGAAAAAGAAGGAGTTTTGAAGGAACAACTAAGGTCTTTTTAGTTGAAGCTGTCAACTTTGAAGAACTTTTTGGAAGCACTTGAGGCCATTTGCCAAAGCTATCTACGTTGGAGTTGAAGTGGAGTGCTTCATTTGTTGAGACTGTAATGTGTGGACTCTGAAATTGTGCTTTTGAAACATTGGGAAAATGAAGCGTCCTCAATTATTGTACCCAAATGGTTTGCCGTCTTATACGTTTTCAAGAAAAGATGACTGAAACGGTTCACTTTTCCATACATGCAACCATTACCACATTTAATGGGCAATGATGAATGCTGCAGGCGTGTTATTGGGAGGAAGATACATACGCAAGCGTGAATCATACGCTCTAATTTGAACTATTAAACACGAAATGATAGACATTATGGGTGGCTTAGATTGACTCTTAAATGAATGGTAGGATGGCTCAGATCAAAATCCAACGTATGAGGCTGATAACCTCGCCTATAAAGGCGAAATCTTAAATAAACCATTTCTTTACTTTGCCAAAAAAGAAATCAAGCTCCCAAAATCTCTCGAATTCTCTGTGATTTGCTTAAACCTATCGAACTTTTTCAGCCACCTTTAAGAACTCCGGTGACTTGTGTTTTTTCTTTTGATTTTGTAAGTTTTTTTTTTAACCAATATTATCTTTATTTCATTTTTAATTTCATAACTTCTTCTTCTTCTGACGCGGGGATACAGACATTAGGACAGTAGCCTCAGAGTTGCGGGTAACCATGATGAAGGGCCATCAGGATTATGATATGGGTTTGGGGAAGCCAAAATTCCTTCAAACACAACTGCTACCAACCTAGTAGATATTAGAGAGAAGTACTATATCCCCTATACCATAGATCTCCTAGCACCATTCCCTGATAAGCAAGCCTATTTTCTTAGTTTGGGATGTATAGCAATTAGCGAATTTCTTTTGAAGGATGGACTCCATCTTCCCCTTCTTTCATTCTTTAGCTTAGGTCATATGGACCAGCACCTACCCAACTCGTTCCTGACTCCTGGGCCCAGCTAGTTGGGACCTATTTCCTATGGAAGAAGACTTTCATGGGTGAGGACATGCCCCTTCACGTCTTTCAATCAGTTTTCTAGTCTAGAGTACTAGGAAAAGTGAACTCCAAGGACTGGTATTCTCTTTGTCCATAGGGGGAGGGGGGCACGTTCTCCTTTTGTTACATGCTTTTACTTCTCCATCGAAAGAAGGAAAGAGGCTTGGTTCTGGGTTAGGGACAATAGCATATGTGTGAGGATGACAAGGTCCATCATGTGTTAGTTCAGCCACCTACTACGAAGCTCGTGAGTGCTTTATCCTTAGTTGTATGTGTTTTATAATCGAATTGATTATGACCTTGTATATGTTGCAGAATAGGTAGATCGCTTCGAATTGACCCAAGTAAAATTGGGTGTTATAAAGGACATATACCTTCATCCTCTTTTTTCTTGAGAGTTTGATTGTGACCGGGCAATTCTTTGAGGAGTTCGGACTAATGGCTCAAAGAGGTAAAACTTAGAAAATTTCTTACCATTTGTAGAGGGTAGGTTCATACTGAACCTCCATGTTTTTCGTTTGTTCACAGAAAATTTTGAAAAGGGGAAATACCTAGCCCCTGATATAGCTTCCATCCTAGTTGAAACCTCCATAGTTGAAAATAAGGGCCCTCATCTGATGTTGTCAAACAGGTAAGGGACCAAGTAGAGAAGGTCAGCAAAGAGGCTGTAGGTTGGGAGGGTGAGGTCTCCTTAAAGGATAAGGGAAAAAGTAAGGTAGAAGAGGTCCACAAGGGAAAATCTACATTCTCTTCTATCGGGGAGAGGGTATACTGTTAGCTTGCGGACTCCATCTGAAGTCTTAATAAGGGAAACATTAATGGCAGGCTCCATTGCTATTTAAAGGTGGTCAGAAGAGGCCAACTACCATAGAGCCTCTAAGGCAAGAGCTTTTGAAGAAGGGAAGGGCGTCAAGCGACACTCCAACTATTTCTAATGTAGCATCTCCCAGGTCCAAGGTCTCTCTATCCAAGCGAAGCAATGAACTGGCTCCAGAGGCTCTGTCCATGCTCTTAGAAAATTCAATAATTTCAAGATACATAGCTTCAACAAAAATGATTTTTATACAAATTTCAAGTATTATATAAATATATATACTTAAAATTGGGGGACTATGTTATTGTGTTGGGTGAATGAAACCCAACGGGAGAAATCAACCATTACGAGAAAAAGGGTCATCCCAATTGAACAATATTTTCAAACAAAATTCACGTATTATATAAATAATCATACTTGGACTTGGAGAACTATTGTTACACCTCGGCACCAAAGCTCTAGTCCAAGCATACATGGGTAAAAAAGAAAGTCAAAGGTTGATCAAAATCAATAGGAAGAAGCCCGCTCAATAGCTGAAGCCTTCTATCCCAAACTCCCTTCCTCCAAGGGGCTTTAGACTAGGATCAGTCCCCAAGAATATCATAGTATCTAGAGAGTGATAGATGTAACAATTTGTAGCCCAATTAATTCAAATCTTGTTAGTCTAATTGATTATGTACACGACACATTCCAAAGAGTGGCTCCTCTTCCACATATACTCAAGTGCAACCTATGGCAAGTGGATGATGAGACAGCTATAATATGAAATTCTAATAGGTCGGATGAAACCACATATGCTTCGTCCAACGATTGTAATAATATAAATACCAACCCTTGTAACACTTTAAAGCTAATTGGACTTGAAATATTCAAAATTAGTTTACTCTATCTCTATCTCTTTTGTTCGGAATTATTTGTTCTTCAACAATTAATCATATATGCTTGAGAGGTGGTTATTGATAAATACAATGACTTTTGATTGATTTACCCTGATGTTTGAACATTTGTTTGGCTTGTGTCTCGTGACGTATTTTCCAAAACACGTGGCATTTGTTGCTTATCCTATGCGGAAGAGAGTGGGGCCCAAGATCACGTTGGCTTGTTTTTAGGAGTCAACATATTTAAAAATAAGGAGTTTTTGAATAAGGCTTCCCAAGCTGAAGAGGCTGTGAAACTTGCTCCTGTTTTAACTGAGATTGAGAATTTGAAGAAAAGAGTCCACTTGTCTTAAAGTAAAGTGAGTGGAGACCTCTAATGCTCATCAGAAGATAGCTGTTGTGGCCTTGAAGATGTCAAATAAAGAGAATACTACTTTGAAGCAGCAGGTGGGAGAGCTCGACCTTAAAATTACTGGCTTTGCTGAAGGTGGAGTCTATGGTGGGGGAAGCCCAATCTACTAGCAACAATGTTGCAAAGCAGTAAATAGCTAGGTTCCACTTAACCGAGTAATAGAGATTTGCCAAATACCGGAGGTGGTTTGCTTAAACTGAGATGGTGGATTGGATTGAGGTCGGAAGTCAGAGTTGAGGTCGGAATTCTTGGAGGAGGGGGAGAGCCTCAGACTCCATCAGATGGCAACCACGTGATAAAACTTGAAGAAGATGAAGATGAGGTTAGGGATGACAATGCAATTTTGAAGCAGTTGGCCCCAATGCCATCGTTCTTTTTGCTGATGCCCCTCCCTACCTGCTTAGCTGTTTGGCTTTTTATTTTTATATTTTTAATGTAATTAGCTTTGATTCCTTTGTACTTATGAATTTTTTTATTTTATTGAATGACAATATTTTCCTTACATTTTTATTACCACTTCACTAGATTTTACTTATAATATTGCCTTTCAACGTGTTTCTGCTTTCTACGTAATTCGACCTTCACTAAGACTTCTTTCAATCAATATTTATAAAATTTTAAGATTTTGATTATTTCTTGATTTTAGCTTTCCCAAGCATAGGGTCGGATGGTTTATCTATGCAAGAGCTTCTCCCATGATTTCGTCTATGGGAGGCATGTGTTATCTACTTCAACCAATTAGGAGGTTGTCCCCTTTGGGATTCGATTCTCTGTTGAAGTGTTCACGCTTCCTTACATCCATACAAGCAGGGACAGATGCATAAATTTTGAGTTAGGGGACACAATCAAACTTGGAAAAAATTTGTGAGGAATTTTATATTCAAAAATTTACATAAAAAAAAAAATCATACCCATATAATTTTACATCTAAAAATTTACATGGAGTATGACTTTTATCAAATGTAAGATTTCGAAAATTTTGATATCATATTCCATATAAAATTTCCTAATAAAATAATATAAATTATATTAAGAAATTTGTATTACAAAAATAATAATAATTGAATTTTTTTTAAAGAAAAGAAGAGTTAGACCCTATTTTAAGATGCATGTTTAACGCATCTTTTACAATTTTTGATATCTATTTAGACCATACGATATATCTATGATGTAGTTCTTGAAAAGAGTTTTTAGATGACATGCGATTTGTGAATTCGCCTGAATGATTGTCAGAGAATTTTAAAGTTAGTGTGTTATCAAAATTCTCGAAATATTAGTTTGGAATGACCTACTTTGACAAGCCGTAACATTTGCTACGATTGGTCATTTCATGTGCCATTAATAACATCGCAAACTAGGTTGTGAACATTTCAAAATGGCAGTAAGAATGTAATATTTCGACTTCTCTTGGCATCCTATAATGACTTTGAAAATTGAGACAAAAACATAGGAAAAAAACGGCCCCAAAGTTGGGAGGTCATGTGACTCTATTTCCACCCCTATGTCCGCACCTACATACAAGGGCTTCTCACATGGCTTTGTCCATGGGAGGTGTTTACTGTAAGAAGAATTTAATTATGCAGTTTTCATTAAATTTAACAAATTGTACATAGATTAAGAGCTTTTACATGCGTCCCTATTGATATTACATTCTTAGGTGTTCCACATTCCAAAGATAAGGTTGTGCCTTTCCATCCAAAATTTTGATTTTATAAGTTCCAGGTTAAAGCTCTTCTTTGATACGATAGGTCCCCTTCTAGTTAGGCCAAGGTTCCTACTCCCAATTCTTTAGAGGAAAGGAATACCCTTGGCAGTACAAGGTCGTTTACACGAAATGACTTTTTCCTGACCTTAGAATTGTAGTATCGAGTCGTTTTTCGTTGGTAAACAACCAGTGTTACTTGGAATTTGTTCCACCTTTTATTAAGGAAATTCAGCTCTCATTTTTTCGATTCATAGTTGAATATTTCATTGAATTGTAAGCAAGGAGGAGATGATAGACCTACTTCGACCAGACTCATAGCCTCTGCTCCATAAGCTAAAGAGAAAGGACTTTCTCCTATTATAGTCCTACTAGTAGTCCGAATATCCTATAAGACCTGGGGTAACTCATCAATCATGCCCCTTTAGATGCATTTAACTTATTTTTAAGGGTGTACATGATTGTTTTGTTGACAACTTCTGAGATGGTGGGGGTATAGATGTGTTCTTGATTTCGAGTTCTTCACATAGGTCCCTGATTTTCTTGTTATTAAATTGTTGCCCATTGTCAAATACGATTGATAGCGGAATGCAAAATCGACAAACAATACTTTTCCACAAGAACTTTGAAATGTTAGCCTCAGTTATTTTAGTCAGGGGCTTTGCCTCACCCATTTAGTGAAATAATCAATAGCAATGATGGCAAAGCTAGCATTGACTTTTCCTTTAGGTGGGGGTCCTATGAAGTCAATTCCCTCACTTGATGAAAAGTCAAGGGTTGGAGACAACAGTTAACTCCTCGAAAGGTTGCCATTGTATTGTCAAGAAGCACTAGCACGTGTCACATCTTTTCACAAATTACTGCGCAACATTTTTAAGATAGGCTAATAGTATCCCTATCTCAACATCTTTTATGCAAGAGCCCATTCTCCCGAATGGGAGCCGCAAATCCCTTCATGAATTTCTCGAAGAAAGTATGTGGCATGTTTTCCTCCTATATATCGAGAAGGGGTAGAGAAAAACCTCTTTTACATAGCACTTCAAGATGAAGTGTGATGCCTTTCTTCTGATCTTATATGCTTCTTCTTTGTCAGCGGGTAGGGCATGGTCTTTGAGAAGTGACATGATGAGTTGCATTCAGGAGGAGTACCCTCAACCTACGTCACTTCTTCACCTTTAGTGGTGGAGGGTTTAGAGAGGTGTTCTATATGTACCACAGTGAATAGCTCAGAATCTTTGCTAATTTCAAAGAGCATCAGCATGAGCATTTTCCATATGTGGGATTTGTGCTAACTTGAACTTTTCAAATGATGGAATAAGATCCATCACCAACTTTAGATATACAGCCATGCTTTTGTCTCTGGCCGAAAATTGCCATTGACCTGGCTAAACATCAGCTGGGAGTCACTACTAATAATTAAAATTTTCACTTGTATTTCATTATTAGTAGCCTTGAACTTAAATTTTACTGTAAAATTAAGTTTGTAATCCTTTGGGCTTATTAGGACCACACTTGTCCCCAAACCTGCCTCTCCAAATGAACTATCAACATATAAATTTTATGGTAGTGGTTTTGATGGCTCCATTACTTTCTCCACTTCAATTGATGAATTTTGAGATGAAGTCCGCAAGCACTTGGCCCATGATTGCCGTTTTTATCTTGAAGACTATATCGAATTCACTAAGCTCCATAACCCATTTTATCAACCTCCCAGAGGCATCTGGTTTCTGAAGCACTCGTCTCAATGGAAAGTTGGTTAGAATGAGTATGCTATACTTGGAAGTATGTCCTTAGCTTACTAGAGGTTGTGACCAAGGCAAGAACTAATTTTTCCATGTCTGGATAGTGGGTCTCACCGCCAAAAGCGCTTACTTACATAATAAACGAGCAGCTGGTGATCATCATCTTCTCTTACAAGTACTGAACTGATGGTATCAATAGTTACAATCAAGTATAGTTGTAGGGGCTCATCACCTTTAGGTTTTGAGAAGAGGGAGCCTATCCTAAGTGTTTCTTCAGCCCTTGGAAGGCCTCTTCGTATCGTCTATCTATTGGAACTTCTTCACTCCCTTTAAAATCTTAAGTACTTATCAGTTGCCTTGAGATGAAGCTGCTCAAGGCTACTACACGTCTTGTGAGAATTTTCACTTCTTTAGGCTTTTAGGGGACCTCATTTTAATCAGAGTCTTAACCTTCTCAGGATTAGCCTTTATGCCATTATTTGACCATATAGCCTAAGAACTTTTCGAAGACGACACTAAGTGCGCACTTAAAGGGGTTTAACTTCATTCTGTACCTCCTCAATATCTGAAAAGCTTCGTCTAAGTACTTTACATGATCTTTTATTTTGAGGCTCTTTACAAACATGTCATCTGCATAGACCTCTATTGTTTTACCAATAAGGTCGGCAAACATTCTGTTGACGAATCTCTGATATGTGGCCCCGATGTTTTTAACCTAGAGGGCATCACCTTGTAACAATAAAGACCTCTATCCGTTATGAAAGGCGTATGCTCTTTATCAGCTAGGTATATGGGGATCTTGTTGTAGCCTGAATATGTGTTCATGAAATTCAGCAGGTCATGTCCAATAGAGAAGTCAACAAGTTGATTTATTCGTGGAAGGAAAGATTTGTCCATGAGACAAACTTGATTGAGGTTGGAGAAATCAATACATATTCTTCAATTGCCATTATGTTTCTTGATAAGGACGGGTTGGAGACCCACTTCGAATAAGTGACACTTTGATGAAGCGATTGTCAATCAACTTTTTTCTCTTCGTCCTTCAAGGACTTATACCTTTTTGAGTTTAGGGCCCTCCTTTTTTGTCGATACGGGGCAACCTTAGGATCAATTCTCAGGTGATGGCAACTAACCTTTTGGGTTAATGCCAAACATATTCTCATGCCTCCAAGTAAAGACATCTAAGTGTTTACATAAGAAGTGCTTCGGCTCTTCCTTAGCCTCCATTAGCAGATCATTTCCAACCTGCAAGGACTTGGAGGGATCCTAGGAATCTACTGGAAAACTTTTCAATTCCTCAATTGGTGTGGCTTGAGGTTCACATTCGATGACGCGAGAATCCAGTTCATCAAATTTCGCCATTCCTTCAGCAGCGTTTACTTCACTCAAATTTTGCAATTTCTGTTCCCATATCAACGGTAAGAGTAGTTTTCCCTCTTGGGATGATGCTATCTCTCATAAATCCATACAGTGGAGAAGTTTTGGGGTCGGCTTATGATCCACAACCATTTTATCAAAGATAGCTCTAAAAATTATGTTGACAGAGCTCCCATTGTCTACTAACATTCATTCTAAACCATTGCATGCAAAAATTGTCCTTATCTTGAATGGGTTCGAGATCAGTGTTGGCTGGAAGATCCATTCTTTGCCTTTACCCTCCCCTAGGCCTTTCTCCATCGTTTTCTCACCTACAAGAAGCATCACCTTGACTGGTTCGCCTAGCCTTATCTTTTTAGGTTGTAGATCCTTCCTTGTATGAGGCATATCTCTTCGCGGACGTCTATTGTCCCATTGATTATCAAATTGGATGTGCAAGGCAATATCCCTACAGTCGGGCGTGTTGTCGTTGTAAGAGTGGTGGTAAGTACAGTAGATAGGCACTTTGTCCCTATTTCTAAGTTCAGCACTTCGTCTTCTACCCCTTTCTTTTCGTGGAGTTCACTAGCTAGACCTTGCTTACCTCTTCATAGGATAAAATAGGTACTATATTTAGCGTGGTTACGGCTAGTACTTGTCCTAAGTTAAGGGATGTCGATTGTCTGACCTTGTGCTCCATTAAATGGGAAGCAATGCATCTTCTTCGTTGTCTTTGAGGAGGTGGGAATCCTTGGTTAGTTATATTTCGGTGATCCTTCAATTCTTCATTGATGATCTCATGCCTAATCATTTCTATTAAGGCATCATAACTGGTATGATCCTTGTTCTGTACATTCCTACAGAAGAGAGTTCATGTCCAACCCTCCTCTCAAAGAAAACAGTGCTTCCTTATTAGTAACTCGTACATAGTAAGTCATTTCATATGTGAAACAGGATAAAAAGCTTTTCAATGGTTCTCATGATTGCTGCTTCATGTCCTGGAGACGCTGTATAAGCCCTTCAACTTCCTTGCTAGTTGTGATGCACTTAAGGAAAGTCTTTTTGAAATCTGGCAACTGCATGGACCCACCTCTTGACCCACTTTGTCGATGCTAGTGGTGATATTGATGGCGAGCTGCAGAAGCTGCGTGTGAAGGTTTACCTTATTCAGGGTGTTCCCTAGCCCTCCGAGGCACTGATTCTTCATTGTTAGAGCTCATACTAACATCTTTTCTTCAAAAATAAATTTCTTGAGGACTTTTTTCCAAATGGTTTCTCCTAGGGTTCTCAGTTGTTCTTTCTTCAAGCACAGCTCATTTCTTCAAAGGTAGAAAATCCACCCAAAATATATTTTTCGATCAGCTTTTTTTGTGGATTTCTCGTGGTTGAATACGTGGTTTTCTACAGACGACGTCAATCTATTGAGCCCTAAAAAAGAGCTAATAGGATCTCGAGCCCCTCTCGTCCGCACAGGATAAGCAACGTATGCCATGTGTTCTAGAAGATACGCCTTGAGACACGAGTCAAACAAATGTTCAATCATTGGGGTGAATCAATCAAAAGCCATTGTATTTATCAATAACCACCTCTCAAGCATATATGATTAATTGTTGAAGAACAAATAATTCAAAGCAAAAGTGATTAGTAATTTTGACTATTTCAAGTTGCATTAGCTTCAAAGTATTACAAGGGTTGGTATTTATAGTGTTACAGTCGTAGTCATGACCGTTGGATGAAGCAGACATGGCTTCACCCGACCCACTAGGATGTCCTATCGTAGTTGTCCTATCATCTACTTGCCATAGGTTGCGCTTGAGTGTATGGGGAAGATAAGCCGCCCTTTAGAGTGTGTCGTGCGTGTACATAATCAATTAGGCTGACATGATTTGACTTAATTGGGCTGCAAGTGTCACATCAATCAATCGCCAAATACCATGTTTATGATCTTCTTGGGAGCTGCTCCTAGTCAAGCCTTTTGGAGGGAGGAAGTTTGGGATAGAGGGCTTCGGCTATTAAGTGGGATTTGGTCTATTGACTTTGGTCAACCTTTGACCTTTCTTTTGACCCATGCCTCTACGTGGTTGTCACGTATGCTTGGACTAGAGCCTCGGTGGCGAAGCGTAACATGTTATATTTTACTTTTTTAGAAAAAAAACAGGGTGTATGATATAATTTTATCGAGATTAAAATGGGAAAAGGGCTCATAAAATAATCAGGGAAAATTGGTAAATTCACTATTTGAAGTTACATTTTGATAAAAGGTATATTTATTCCACAATTTTTATTTTTGGACCAAATTTTTATTGTACTTAATTTTCTTAATCTTTTCTCATTATAGTATTTATGTCCCTAACGATTTTTCATATCATTCTTATCCCCAAAATTTTCTTTAGTTAACACATTTTGTATTTAATAATAGTTTTATGTCCAAAAATTCATTGAAATAGCACAAAATAATTTTTTTTCATTTTATTTTTATAAAATAAATAAATAGAAAGTACAAAAAAAATATCTTTCCCTCATTTCAAAATATGAAAATATAATATTTTGATATAAATCATCATCAAGGATGAGACGTACTAATTAATAAAATGTTGGAAATAATAATTCGACGAAAAAAAAAAGTTGAAGAAATAGTTGCTACAATGAGCAAAGATTGAGAAATTTAATTGCAATTAAAATGTTGTGTATCAAATAAAATTGAGGTGGCAATATAATCACCCATTGATAAATATCACCATTTAAAAATTGCATAAATCAGGTTATAAATCATAGAATTAGGAAATAAATAAAAAGATAGTAATAGATGAGATTCTATTATAATATAATTGGACTGTGGCCGAATTTGATGGATTTATAAGTAACAATGTGACATTTTTGCAATTATTTTCTCTCACCTACAATGGAGATTACCACTCGTACATGAAATATATCTGAGAAATATCATTGTGACGTGATCAACTGATCCGAGGTCATTCACGTTCACGTGTAACTCTGCTTCACACTTAAACAAATGATTAGAAATGCATGCTTTTCTCCTATGATGGAAAGGTTACCGCAAACACTCCAACTATCAAGTTAGTTTAAAGGGTCATGCTACAGATACAAAATGGTGTCCAAAATGGCCAAGTGGCGGCCCCTATTGGAGGGACGGCTGGCCCCATAGTCGCCCCTCCAATAGGGGGCTGCCACTGGCCATTTTGGACACCATTTTGTACCCTATTTTGTACACCAAGAATTATCCTAGTTTAAAAGATGTGAGCTACAAGTATGTGTAAGGGCACCAACTTGTAGAGAGAAAATAATAAGAGTGATCAATAATTACTGTTGAGAGTGCAAAATTACATTATTTTCAAATGATACTAAGTTTGGGCTTTTATAGTAGAGGAGTTGAAGTGGTTACCGTTGGATGAAAAACACATGGCCTCATTTTAACGGTTGATGTTTTCTCCTAGTATCAACTCTGTAGCCATAGGTTCAGAGGGCATTGAATGTTTCTAAAATGCGGTCATCCCATAGTCTAGGTCCAATATCTGAAAAGTAGATTGACAAGTTGATTAAGAAGCATCTTTTCGAGAGAGATCACAACAATCAATCATTCAGAAAATCTGGTACAAAATATCTCTTGGAAAAGGTAAAGATGCCTTTGTAGGTTTAAAGACCACTCACTTCAAAAATGAGGTACAACACATCGTGACACTTCATCTCACCAATGAAGGGCCGACTTTTACATGGCGCCTCGATTGAGTTATTTGTATCACTTCAACTACCTATATTTGATGGTCTCGATTAGGCCACGTAGGCCAATGGCATGGAATGCAAGCCTAAGTTGGTTCGGGGACAAATCCATGATTTTTTTTGTAGGGGGGTTGAAAGTACTTAACAAAGCGAATGTAATAAAATTTACATGTACTAAAA
>CAIGRQ010116996.1:0-16382 GCA_903798375.1 Fraxinus sp. D2006-0159 | reverse complement strand
GAACGATATGAATAAGAACACTACAGCTAGAAGAAAGTTAAGGTGAGACATAAACGATAATCCCAAGCTTTACCTAGTCCAACACAACATGTGATTTTTGCCATTTGGAAGCAAATTTAGTTATTTCCCTTTGCTAACCACGGGTTGGAAGGTCTCTAATTGTAACTACAAAATCAAGATATTTTGAAAAGTTGTAGGCATGGAAGACTGGAAGAAGTACTATGGGCCTGTTTGGGTTTGATTTTAATCCAAATCAAAGTCAAACAATCAATATTAACCACATCTTTCATGGGTCCCACAACTTTTCAACCATACATTTCAAAAACTTCTATCAAAATTTACTAAAAATCTAATTTTAAAAAATGATAATTTCTCAATTTAATTTTCATCTTTTTATTAGGAGCCTGTTTGGGTAGGATTAAAATTTGATTTTAATCTAAGTCAAAGTCAAACAATCAATATCAACCACATCTTTTCAACCACACAGTTCAAAAACTTCTATCATAATCCACTTAAAATCTGATTTTAATCTACACCAAACACCCTTTATATATGCCACTACGTGGTTGACCATTACGCTACAATACAAGGAGCTTAGAAATTAGAGAAGAGGTGGAAACCTCATTAACGTACCACGTGCTTGTAGGAGAAATCACATAATCTCGAAGTCCCCCATGTCAACGAAGAATCTTATTGTGTTCACTAGAATTATGTTATTGGATGCAAAAGAGCAACCGATGATGTTCATATACGAGGAAACAAAACGATCTCAAAGGGTACCCAAGCTAAAATACGAAATTTGTTTCACTTTCGAGGATATACCAGCTTGTGCCGATGAACTTTGTGGATGAAAACTCGAGATTCAACTTGATCTTCATATTGATAAAAAAACCATATATTTGACCTCAAGAATTTAGGAGTCAATTTCCAAAAACTTGTCAACTTGATATTTGTAAATTCTAAACCAACTCGATAAGACAATAAAAGTCCATGTCACTACAATGTTGGCAATAAGATGAAGGTTGTTACACCCTCTAGCCTACATTGAGCCTCATATAGAGCATATAGGTACACTTGTCCATGTTGACGAAAAATCCACGTCACACAATTTCAACCTTGCCTTGATCAAAAAGAAAAAGAAAGACAATTTACACTTCTGAGAATCACATGAGTTGCTAAATGATCAAGGATATTTTGTTGCACGAGATCTAACAGCAGGCAACATCTCACAAATGGTCAAACACTAGTTTGTACCACTTATTTGGTGTTCTACAAGTTAGCACCAAAGAGGAAAAGTTCGAAGGTAAAAAAATATGCACCACCTAGAATAATGTTGCGTTGCCTCCGGCACCATTCAGTGCAAAGACGCGGACGCGGGTGACCTCATGTCGAATGATACCAATCAAAGGCACTAGGAAAAGGTAACGATAAACACATCAACATACCTTAGATGCGCAAGGAGATCAACCTAAGTTTTAACCACTTTTGTTCGACATTTTATATGTGAATGTCACAAACAAATCCAAGTATAGTTACGCATCATAGATAAAACTCCGTCTCTCTTTTCACACACAACTTATGTCTCAACTTGAGTCTCAAAGTAGATATAAATGTTGCACCATCCCTTTGTAGCAATGACCTTTTATTCTAATATGCTATCCTACTGTGCATATAACATACAAGTAGATGGGGAGATGGCTGAGCCGCTGAGATAGCGATAGTCACTAAAAAAAAGATAGATAGCTATATCATGCAAGATTTTGAGGTTAACATGGATTATAGAAATTGTTTGAGCCCATTTTATTGTAAGAACGCATTTTGGAATGGTAGATTGATGGAGAATGTGAGATTAACAAATAAAGAAAAGTTTCGAATTTCTGTATAATATTATTTTATTGAAAATTGTGTGGTTGAAAAGAAGAGAAAAAAATGTATTTTGAAAATAATGGAGATCAAATAAAAGCATAATCTTGTAAAGGTTTTCAATGGTCTTCAAACATCATGCGAGCTCAATACTCTCGAGTGTACCTATGCAGTGAGCTCGAGAAAGTTATCTGAGGTTGTGAATCAAGTAAGGGGACCGAATCATACATTTGACAGAAGGATATGGCTTGAAGAGTAAGATCCAGTTTGACAACCATCATTTGACAAAAAACTTTGTTTTGAATAATGAATTTTTGGAAAACGTATAGTTAAATAGTAGAATTTTTTTTTTTTAATTTACGTACGAAATATCTTATTTTATGAATGCAAGAATGAAAATGAATATAGAATAAAGAATTTTAAAATAATGATCTCCTTTTGTTCAAATTGATGAAAAATTATCAAAGCACATAACCTACATATTACACACCATGCTACACACATACATATACAATATCTACCTATAAGTGCTCACCATCTCCATTACCAAGCACCTACATCAGAAACCGCTTTCCGCCTTCATCTGCGAGCACAAACACATGGAAGATGATGACTTCGGAGATCTCTACACGGACGTGCTCACAACGACGTTTCAAGCCTCCCAGCCGCAAAATGATGCGCCGGCAGCTGGGAACAAATCGACGTCGTTCCAGGGTCGCTCGATTGATCTGAACGTCAATAGTGATGATGAAGAGATTCTTCTCGAAGCTCAAGATTCTAAGAATTTTAATTCCCAATCTGCCGATGGATTGAATTTGAGTGTCGCAATTGAAGGAAAAGCCCTACCCGAAACGAGAGGGTTTGATCTGAATTTGGATTCGAATCAAGAGGGAAAGAGAATTCCAGGTTTATCTAGGAACGAGGGCGGTGAGGTGAAGTTTAGAGCTAGGGTTTTAGAGAAGGGTGAGGGGGTGAAATTACCGGAATCGACTTCCGCAGGCTCGAATTTTACAGCGGAGGAGGAAAATGATATTAATATCGTAGTGGAAGAGGGGGAAAATAAGGACTACAACTTGGTCGAGATAGATGAAAACATGAAGAGCGTAAATGAAAACACCAATAATTCAGGGGACCAGAAGAAAGAGCGTGTTAATTTCGCCAGCGAAAGTGGAGTTGGAGAAATTGGCTCGGAGCCAGTGATTCCGGGATTGTCAGGTGAGCCAGAGAATCGTGGGGGAGCAGATTTTGAGGACGAGTGGGACAGTGAAGAAAGTGAAGATGACTTGCAGATAGTGTTGAACGATAACAATCATGTGCAAATGGGAATGGAAAGAATGGCGGGAATGGATGACAATGATGACGATGATGGAGAGCCACTAGTGATCGTTGGGGATGATGGTGACACAGGCCACCACCACTTACAGATGACGGAGGAGCAAGTGTGGGATGGTGAGGATGTGGGGCCTGGGGCAGAGGGAGAGAGGAAGGAGTTGGGTGAGGCAGCCAAGGCAAGTGGAGGAGGGGCAGTGGCTGCAACAGTAGTGCAGCCTAAGATTGGGTTCAGCAATCATGCTTACCATCATCCTTTCCATTCACAATTCAAGGTCAGCATCTTGTTCGATGAGAACTTGAAATGTAAATTGGATTGTAGCTGTAGTTGCAATATTTGTATAGTGGAAGTGTGGAAACTAGTGATATTGAAGTTTATCAGTGTTTGTTATACTGTGGGTTTAACAGAGTCCTGATTGTAATCTTTCACTGTCAATGAAATTAATTACATTCTTCATGAAACTAGTTTCCAATAGAGAGTGCGTTACTTTAGTAATGCTTGTATTTTAGTGATGTTTGGAAAGCTAAAACCTATGGTTAAGTTGAAAGATATCAATCAATTAAGCAATTATGCACAGCTTAAGGGATTTCAACAGTGGATCAGGAAGACTATTGAGTTTGCGGGCCAGGCTATATACTGTACAATATGTAGTTTGCAGATAGGCAATGAATTAGTTCCGTTCACATGAATACAAAATCTTTTTAAATAGTTTTCTATCCATACGAGTCTGAAATGATAATTGTAAAAAGTAACACGATAACATGTCGAATGCATAATAGCTAGAACTCAGCTTTTTGGATGCCACTCTTAGTTCTGTTTTCTGTCACTTTTACTCAAATATGGTATGATTTCTGAAACATGTCAGTATATTTTGGCATGATGGATGGATTGTTTTAGGCATTTGAGATTCTGGTAAATGGTCACTGACAGCACTCTGGTATGAGAAGTCTTGAAAACAAACCACAATGGATTAAAGATAATTTCATTTAAGTCACTCTTGGAAGCTTTCTACCTTTCTCCCCTTAAATCAAAAATCAATATTAGCCCCTATTTGACAACCATTAAAACAAAATTCTTTTTTTTTTTTTTTTTTTTTTTTTTTTTTTTATTAACTTCTTAAAATTTAGTGACCACCAATAAAATTTAGCCCTCAAAGGAGACATTTGAGTCACTTTGCAGTAGGGATGGGCATAGATACATTTTTATAATAAAATATTTTACACATAAAACCCAATTTTTTTCCCTACTTTATAACCCCACATTCTCAAAAAATTCACTATTCCAAAACTCATTTGTCAAACAAAGGGCTTATTGTGAATGATGTATGAAAACCAGTAGAATCTTTTACCCCACTTGACTTTAAAAAGTCAAGGATTTTTTGGGAGGTAAATTTTGGCTAAGTTTAAGTTGAATTTGTCTTACCTAGACCTTTATCTGTACAGATTTTCTGTTATTTCACACTTAATATCTTATGAAGTCCTACCGCATTTGAAACAAAATGGTGACAGCTTATGTTTTATTTAATTTGAATGACATGGTATGGAAACAACTGAAACTGCTTCAATTAATCAAGAATGATTCTTGTCATGTCCATTGACAGTAATGTCTTGTATTTCCTCATTGTCAAATTTTGGGATCAAGACTGTAGGGAAATTTTAGAACTTTACCAATTCTATTGAAAACATATAAAAATTATAAACCAATTGTAATTAGCAACCACTATCTGGTGCTCATGTTATTTCTATCCTATGCAGTACTCAGTCTGCTGACTAAATTCTCTTTGCTAAATCTCCATAGGGTCTGCTTTAACATAGTGAAAGATAGCTGTAATTTGGAGCTTTGAATTTCCTGAATGTGGAAGCTCACTACTTTTTGATTTGTTCTAACTTAGAATTATATTGCTTGAAAGCTTTCTGCTTCCTTGACTATTAACTTCATTTTCTTTCCTTCCTTTTTTTTCACTGGGAACCATTTAGTACGTGAGACCTGGTGCAGCACCTATGCCTGGAGCAGTTGCCGTGGGACCTGGTGGAACCCCTGGGCAAGTTCGTCCAACTGTCCCTATTGGCCCTACTGCTGGACGTGGTAGAGGTGATTGGCGACCATCAGGAATAACTGGTGCTGTCCCCATGCAGAAAGGTTTTCGTCCAGGTTATGGAATGCCTGTTTGGGGAGCAAATGCAGCAGGGCGTGGTTTTGGAAGTGGTTTGGATTTCACTCTACCATCACACAAGTATGTTATTTAGGTGCATATGTCTGAGATTCAATGCAACGATATTCTCGATTCTTGGTTGTTACACTCTTGTCTTTCTTTTCTTTTGTGTCATAATTAAATCAACAATTCCAAATGGCATTTGACTGCTTAATGGAATGAATGAATGGGACTAACATCATTTTTAAACATGATACCTGCAAAGCTTGCAAGTGTCTTACAAGTTACAACTTGTATATCCAACTGCAGTTTATTTACGAAGTTAGGCACCTTACTAGTCAATAGGAACATCGTAGATTGAATTTGGAACTTTCATGGTGACATTATAATTGTTTTCTGCGTTCTCAGGCATTGTGACTAATAATCTTTCCGTTGGTAACAAATAACTCTTCCCCCTTTTTTCACAGACTCGTATCTTCTTTTCTTCGTGAAAAATTTGGCAAGATACGATATGAAAGTTCCGTATAGTTGAATTATATCCAAATGAGGTCCATTCCCCCAGTTAATCAATGGTTTCTAAATTTCAAGTCTGATGGCCTCCCCTTTTATGTTATACACACACATACGAGAACATACATGTACACACATGATCATAATTCATAAATTTAGCCCTTGACTGATTTCCATTATTTCCAAAATACATTTTTATCTCTCTTTTTTTTTTTGTTCAACCACACACTCTTCAATAAAATAATATTACACTCAAACTTAAAACTTTTTCTTATTTTTTAACCACATATTCTCCATCAATCTACTATTCCAAAATGCATTCTACACAAAAAATGAGGCTCAAACAGGTCCTTACAGTTTCTTTAGGTGATGTGACTGATAGTTGGGAACCACTACATCAATGGAGGACATTTAAAGGAAGTGGGTAACCATATCTGCAATTGCATTTATATGAACATTGTATAATGTTATTGGGTAGGTCATGGAGAAGACAATTAGAAATGTGCGCTCTATTTTGTTCATGGCATTGACTAATTGTTGCTTAGTTCCAAGTTAGAAATTAAAGGTTTGGTTGAACAATAAGCAGTGTGGACTCTTGTAGAATACGTACTTAAAATCGTATTGCTTACTATGTCCACAAGATACATTATGCAATGAATTGTTTAAAAACAATCGTCAAAGAAGCGAGCTGTTAAAAGGCTTGTTATCTTGCTCTATTCCTTTAACCTTTTCCACTTACTTTCTCTTCGATCATCCTTTCTTTTCTTAGCTGATGAGCAATATGCACTATCGGCAATATTTTCACTTATTAAGGAAGAAATTGGCATGTGTTCTTTCTTAATCTCTGTCTCTCTACCTCGTTTTCTCTCTCTCGCTCTCGTCCTCTATGTTGAGGTAAAAACATTTGAATCCATTATCCTCAATATGTGTATGATTTCACCACATTTATGGATCACAATAAAATTAAAATTTCTGAAGAACCTCAGTGAAGTTGAGGTTGGTTGGACTTTAGCTGGGCAGTGCAGCGACTCGCTTGAATGTTTCTTGTTCTGCTACCATTTTTTGGGGGAGTGGTTGGTACACCTTCTAAATTGTCCCTCGCTCTCTCTCTCTCCCCCTTTGCAAACATCCATTACGGCACATCTGATCAAAAGGAGTCAAATCTTCTGGTAAAAAGTTAATCTTTCTTCGCCGATAAAACTATTGTAAAAAAAAACTTGCTGATTATTCCACAAAATGCTTCTTGTGGCAGGGTTTTATTGATAAATGATCTTTTTCACTACAAATTTATTAGGGAAAAGGTAATCGTTTGTTTGTCTATCTGAAGTTAGCATTGCACGGCCCTAAACTTTGTGCTGATGATGTCGTTACATCAGTCGAGTGTTGTGACAAAATGGTATAGACATCTCGTTTTATCATGGTATTCGTTCTTTCATTTTGGCATTATCTGAAAATATAGAACTTGACACTAGACCATTGTTTTTGGACCCTGCTTAACCTGTTACTTTCAATGTGAGTTTTAAGTGCATTAATAGATCTTTATTATCACAATAGTACCGCATTGTAGGTTCTATTATTACTTCAGAATACTACTGCCCTGTGTCACATCTGGTTGTCAGACATTCTGGTCATTCTTAATAGGTTCTTCTGTTTTGATTTGGAAACAATTCTTAAAATTAGTTTCATTATGCTAGTACTTGCTTGTGGTCTTATTCACATTTTGAATAGTCATTACTTTTTGGGGGTAAAATATGAACATCTATATCCATGGTTGTAAAGACTGGATAGGATGTTTCTTTCTACAATTTACACTTGTTTGGTTGTCCTGATTAGTGATCATATGTGATGGTGTATCTAGTTTCTGCTGATAAAATGCCGGGGATTTGCCTTCTTCTGGATAATTTGCGTGCTGATGATAAAGAGTTTCATTCCCTTTTTTTTCTCTCTATTAATAGGACCATATTTGAAGTTGATATCGATAGCTTTGAGGAAAAATCATGGAGACTTCCGGGCATTGATGTCTCGGACTTTTTCAACTTTGGTTTAAATGAGGACACCTGGAAAGATTATTGCAAACAACTGGTAGGTTTGAGTTTGCATTGGCTCCCATGCTTATTTAAATTTGTCAAATGCGAACATTTTTTGTGCTTATTTGTTTATCGATCCATGGAAATGGAAGCTAAGAAGTTGAATAAAATCTTTAGGAACAACTCCGCATTGAGACGACCATGCAAAGCAAGATTCGTGTCTATGAAAGCGGAAGAACAGAACAGGTAGTTTATTGCCCTTTAGGTGTGTGTGTGTGTGTGTATATATATATAGCTTGTGCATGTATATACATCATTTGGACGCTATTTGTAAATGATGCTTTTCTGTTACCATACTTTTGATTGCGAAAGTGTTCATGAGTTTTATTTACTTGATTTTTCTCTTTTCGCTTGCTGTTGTATTTTAGGAGTATGATCCTGATCTTCCCCCCGAGCTTGCAGCTGCAGTCGGCATCCAAGATATTCCATCTGAAACTGCAAATCTTAGAACAGATGCTGGTGCAAATGACTTAGCAAGAGCATCAGCACGTGGACGGCACCCTCTTGTACGTTATGTATTCTATGTTTTCTTTATGATTCATGTTGGAGGAGATTTGGAAGCCTTTATTCTCGATTTAGGATCTCTATGAAATATCTTAGCCACTGTCTTCTTCTCTTAATCCTTTTTAGAAAGTCATTTTCAGCTTTGCCTGACAAAAAGAGGAAATAAAATTTCTTTGAAGTTTCTGTAAGCAAACGAGTGGCAGTAATATACAGAGTTTGCTATCAAAATCATCTTCTCACCAACTTTCTTTCATTTGATACTAGCCTGTTGGCAGACCAATACCAATAGAAACTGGTTCTGGCGATCGTCTCCCATCCATTGACACCAGGCGCCCACGAATGCATGATTCAGATGCAATTATTGAGGTGAGCAGTCACCTTCTTCTCTTGGCACTGAACTAATTCATTAACATCGTTGCATCTGTGTCACACTACTGGTGTTCTTTGGCGAACAGATTATATGTCAGGCAGATGACGAAGACATGGCTGAGCAACAAGAAAATGATCCTTTAAAAAAGGATCTCAGAGGGGATGATGAGATTGATGACCTTCCACAGGAGGATACTGAAAATAATGATGTCTTTTCACAAGAATATGATGGTCATAAGAAGGAACTGGTTGGAAGAACTGCACAGTTCACAAAAACTGTTCGTGACGATGAGATTGTAGGAGATGATGCTTTGCATTTACCTTTAGAAGCACCTGGGAAATACCATACTGGTCGGGAGTTTGGTGTCCCTCAAGAGGAGAGGTAGCAACATGTTGTATGCATATCTGTACATTATTTCCACATCCACTCGTTTCCTTTTCCTGTGGTTGACTGGTGGTGCTTCACTCTATGCAAACCTCATGCAAATTTGATAACTTCTAGGAGCTAATGAGTTTGCTTGATATTAGATATGGTTACTTTGTAGAGTGTTCAGTAGCTGCTTTGTGTAAAGCAGGATACTAAATTTCATGTACCTGTAAAAGAAAGAAGCCTAATTTATGAGATTTTATATAATTGATTTTCACTGGGGAAAAAAAACACATTGCTAGAAAGGTTAAAAAGTACCTAATAGCGGAAACTGGGGAAGATTAGAACGGATGGGAGCACATTTCTAATTGGCATAAGTTATCACTAGATGATTATTATTTTGAAGGATGCTTAACTAGTTCTGGGATGGAAAATATTCTTGTAATTTTCTGTCAGGTGTTGTATAACTTTTTGTGAGATTGTCACATCAGTAAATATAAACATGTCGAATGATGTACCTTTCCTAAAAGAATTTGGTCAACTTTCATTCCAAATTATCTGTTCTGATTATTGCGTTTGAGGTTAAAATCCTTAATGTTGTCATTTACCTCTTTTTCTTTTGTTGTTCACAATAAGCGCAAGAAGTCCAAGAATCTACTCTGTCAAATACAAGTCTATAGTTAATGCAACTTAGTTTGATTTTTCATTTAATAATTAAGTTAATGCAACTTAATTATTCTCAAAAATGATAAATCAATTTTCACTTCAAATAATCTCTCCCAAACGAACACTAAATCTACTCATTTAAACAACTTGCATCTCGTACGATCTAACACACTTTTAAATTTCTTTCATAGGCGGACAAATAAAAGTGCAGATGTTGGGTCCCCTAGTATGGCTTCTGGTGAAAATGAAAGAGAAAAGCAACATGGTGATAATGAGAAGGAAGAATCATTTGACAGTGGGGATGGTAATCACAGTCCTGTGTCATCCCCTGTCACCATTGGGTCTGCAGGGGAGCAGGCTGTGAGTGATAGGGGTAATATTGAGGATGATTTTGTAGCAGATGGTGGAAGCTTTGAAATGGAAAGGGAGGAAATGGCTTTGGATGCAACCACAAAAAGTAATCTGCAGGAAGAGGAGAATTCAGTGCATTCTACAAGGAAACAAGCACAAAGTTCAAGAGGGGAAGAACCTTCCCAAGAAAATGATGGCGGAGAAGACTCAAAGGCTGCAAGAAGTAGTGAAAACAGCAAACCAAGATCAGAAAGTAGTAGAGATTATCGGAAGTTCCACGACAGTGTTGAGGACGAAGTCCTTCAGGATGATCGCTCTATGGGCACTGATAACATCAGGAGACCAGTGGTATATGAGGATAATGATAATAGGAGAGGTCATCGTGAGAGACAAGAAACGAGAAGACACCGCATAGCAGTGAAAGGGGGAGAAGATTCCTCTGCGCATAGAGGTCTGGATCCTAACTCATCTGTTCGTAGGCATGTGAAAAGTGAGAGTATAGACCGACGAAAGGAGAGTGATGTTTCTGAAGGTGGCTGGCATCGAAGAGATGAGGATATATATGGGAGAAGGATGAGATTTGGTGACACGAGAAACAGAGAGCATGGTGGGGAAATTGGGTCCAGGCATCGGAGCAAAGTTAGAGAAAGTGAGAGGAGTGAAAAAGATGAATATCAACAGCCAAAACATCAGTTGGACAATAGCAGCTGGAGGGGAGATAATCATGATAAAGATTTGGGATCAAAACATAGAGATAGGGTCGATAATTTCAAGAGACGGAATGAAAAAGTGGATGATCTTCACAGCAAGAGAAGTAAGGAAGAGGTACCTATAAGTAGGGAATACACTGAAAATGAAGGAATCTTGCATAATCATAGAGATAGTAGCAGCCGGCGGAAGAGAGAAAGGGATGATGACTTTGATCAGCGAAAAAGAGATGACCAGGCCAGATTGAAGAATGATGATCTACATTATGTTAGATTAAAAGAAGAAGGGTCATTTCAGAGGGAGAGGAATGAGAGGCAGAGAGAACGTGATGAATGGCATAGGCTTAAACCTTCCCATGAAGAAATTTTATCAAGGCGAGAGAGGGAGGAAACACGGGCAGGAATGAGAAGTGCTCGAGGTGCTGAGGACAAAACATGGACCAGTCATTCTAGAGGGAAAGATGAATATAAGGGATCTGGTAGAGAGCATTACTCGAAGGATATCGGGCGGCAGAGCGAGCAGCTTAAGAGGAGGGATCGAGCTGAAAATGATAGTCTTTCACAGCATAGGGGTTATGAAGATGTTTATGCGCGTGTGAATCAGCTCAATAACAATGAAAAAAGAACAAGACAAGAAAGGTCTACCACTCGTGAAGAACGCATTGCCTTTGCTTCTGACACTTCTAGGCTGCATGAAAACAAACACAAGGAGAGCAGTAGAAAGAGTAAAGAATCTGAGAGCGGAGATCATAATTTCTTGGTCCCTTCTAAGAGGAATCAGGATGAGCATGGTGGACAGAGAAGTGAGATGGTATGTCTTTCTTTAGACCCAATATAATAGCATTCCATGCAAGCATAGCTTCCAGTAGAAACTCTGATTATGCAATGAGTTAATACTCCCAAGGTTACATAAATTGTATAACTAGTAATATTTTGATTATCTAGAAATCAACAAATTGGTTTGATATTTGCTGACCTGGTATTCTGGTTTTCATATATGCTTGCCTGTGTGGGTTTTTAACTATTTTGTGGGGGTGGGGATTGTGTGTGAAGGATATATGGAAATGGAATCTGTATTCACGTGAATATGTTAGGAAAAGGAGAATTATGTGCTGTTGTTATAGCAAAAAAGAAGACTTGGCCCTGTTTGAGCACATTTTTTGAGAATAGATTTTGTAAAAAGTGATTTTTTTGGAGACTGGTTAAAAAGTAAGAAATTTTTTGGGTTTCCATGCAAAACTATTTTATTGGAAGAATGTGTAATTGAAAGAGTTTGGGTGAAAAATGAGTTTCATAGAATGACGCTCAAACAGGGGCTTAATTTCTCAAGGATTATCGAAAGTAGTAATGATGCCTTGGCAATCTGAGAGCTTCAAAAACAACTATCATCTCCACCTGCAGAAAACAAGAAAGCTTATCCAATGCCGTGTTTGAGTCTTTTGTCCTCATGTTTTACGTATTTTTCGTCCTCGTGTTTTAGGTATTTCAAAAGCTCCCTGACCTTCTCTCTCACCCTCTTACTGATCTGTATAGGTGATACAAAATGTCTTTAAATTTATACAAACTGGATGTTACTTTCATGTCATAGATGAATGCATTTGACCTATCCATTCTTCGAAACAGATGTTTCATAACTTGCTGGACTAGCTTCCCATCACGCAATACATTTTAGGCTTATACTTTATATGAAGTGTATTAGGATAGTAGTACACATGTATCCAGATTTCCCTTTGCTCAAAGATGCGGTGCTTGAATTCAAGAAAAAACATTGTCATGCACTTGAGTTCATATTTTTGTGTTGTCTTTAAATTGTATTTTGGCACTCAGAAGTCAGATGAGAACTTCTGATAATACTAGCAGGAGATACCTTTTGAATCTCTATAAGGTAAATACCTTAATGGAAATTCAAAAGATTATTGGTTAGGAGTTAGAAGCATATCCATTTTGTGCACCTTTTTTGTCGTTCCTAGATGTTTAATGAATCCTGAAATCTGGGCCACTTCTTGCCAACTTAGAAATGTAAAAAGGGCAGTGCCCTCCACTCCCCCCCTCTCTCTAACCTCTCTCCCCTCTCTCTAACCTTCCAAACCCTAGCGTGCTCGACAGGGGGTGGGAGCTTCGGCTCCCCCCCTCTTTTCCCTTCCCTTCCCCCCTTCCTTTCCTCTTTTTTGTCAGTGTCTTGTTTGGGGTGTTGCCGGCATTTGGTAGGGCGGATTCCTCCAGTTTTATGGATTTTTGGGGACCATGCGTCGGGGGGATTCGACGATTGTTAGCCAGATCTGCTTCTTTGTGGTGTTGGCAGGGCTTCGGTTTATGTTGGGTCGCTCCGGTCCCGGGGTTGTGGATGGATGGTGGTGTTCTGGTTTGTCTGTGACCTGTGTCTGAGTCTTGTATGGGGTTTTGCCGGAGTCTGCTGGGTGGTGTGGCGCTTGGGTCACCGAAGTAGAGGTTGGTGGTGTTCTGACCGAGTTTGGTGAAGCGGCCCCTTGATCGGCCGCTTTTGGGTGCTGTGGAGGTCGACGGATGCGGTCGAGGTACGGCCGAGGGTCGTACGGCGGGCCACCATCGTGGAGGTCGTGTGTTTTGTACGCGAGCTGGGTCCTCGTGCCCACGTGTTTCGAGTTGCCGGTGCCTGCGGGGGTGTGCCGTCGGGCCTCTTTGCCGGTGGGTCCCGTTTGTTTGTTTCTGTGTTGGGGTTTTTGTGTTGTTTTGTTTTTGTGTGTCGTTCCATTTGATGTTAGTTGTTTTAGTGTTGTTGGTGATGGTTTAGGACTTTGAGTTGAGCCCATTGTTCAGACTCTAGATTTTTAGAGCTCTCTCTCTCCTCGGAGTTGTTTCGAAGATTAGACAATGTCCGCCTTTGTGCGGGGGTGTTCAAGTGCTGATTGCGTAGGTTGGCTTGAGTCAGGTTTTTACCTGTATTGTGAAGTCACGAGTTGTACTTTGTTGAGTTGAATGAATTGTCCATTCCATATCAAAAAAAAAAAAAAAAAGAAATGTAAAAAGGGCAGATGTCAGTTTTTTTTTTTCTTCTTCTTCTTTTTCCTTTTATTAGTTTGTCTGAGAAATTAAAGTGACTAGAGGGAAAGGGTCTGTGATCAGTGATCTGCATGATAACAAACAAGATTAACATACAAAGAAGGAATAAGAAATCATATAACAGGAAAACAACGGCCAACACACAAAAATGTTGACTACCATGTTACATCCACAGTCACAAAAGTATGACTTAACAATGATGGATAGAACATATGTACACAAACCATTAATTTGCATACCTTTTTAGTCATTGTTGCAGAAAATAAATATGTTCTCCGTTCACGAGGAATAACACCCAAGATTTCATCAATTGTTTTCTCAAAATCCTCGTTTAGCAATCTATCTGCTTCATCTAGTACCTGTCATATAAATAAATAATCACATGCTCACACGACATTAAAACATATAGTCAATGCCCTGATAAATTCCAACATTTTATCTTCATTCTTCTAACAATTCCAATTCAAAGCACTTTCATATCATAATATATTTAAGATACAAAAAATAAAATATAGTTATGGTTTCCTTAATTGCTCATGGGTATTCAAGAGCAATTTCTCAAATTTGACTATCCTTCAAATCTAAAGCTGGAATATTACCTATTGAGAAATGTTAAGCGCTAATTTGTATTCAATTCTGATTTTGTAATATCCAGAGTGTTATTTCACGAAATTATAATAGAGCTGGATAGAAAGAGGGAGCTGAATCAGTATAGAGTCTCACCAAGAATTTCAATGCACGAAGAGAGAATCCTTTGGTATTAGCTAGATGATCAACAAGACGGCCAGGTGTTGCCACCTACAACAAGTAGGTCAATAAAATAATCATTTTCAACAGTCAACACTGCAAATAAATGCATGAACAAGAAAACTAATATCCATCAGGAATACAAGCTAAAGTAGCTTCGAATGTTCTAAAACTTTAGAGAACAATATGTACACTTGAACCAAGCATCTTAATAAAGAATGGTAGTTTGGTTAAGAACTTCGCTGATGGAGAGAACCAAATCAGCTATATAAATCGTGCATGAATTTATTTTTTTATTCTACTGGCCCATCCTGATCTGCCACTAAGTGAGGAGCTGAGAACCTAAAATATGGAATGTAGTCAAATGGCAGCTTCGCATTTTGACTCACGACCCAATAGGTATAATCAATCTGATTTATTCCAAGTTGCAATCGGCTGATAAACGTGAAGACGAGCACCGGAAAATTACTGTTGAATAATCACTGACACTTTCTTAATGGCATATTTTCTTCCATTCCCTTTGCATATTCTGCTACAATCTTTTATGGCCCACTGTGGCAGAAACATTACCCTTCATCAACACCTCATTTTCTCTCAAGTTTCATTTACATCTATGTAGCTCTGTATTTGAATTTAAAACCATCAATGTAACAAAGTATAACACCGAATTCAAATGAAATCCCTCCTTTTCTTTCATCCACTTGACGACACTCTGTGCTTGCGTAGCTGCTTTAGGTACTCACAGATTTGAAAATACATTTGGCTAATATTAATCTTGCACAAAAAAGTTAAAAATAGGCACGAGTGCAGCAGGAGATAGGAAGACTTACAACAATATGTGGCCGCTTCCCAAGCAAAATGCTCTGTTGTGCGTGGTCTACCCCTCCCACAAGCTGCAAAAATATTTTTGACAACTCTAATCAATGAAAAAAGATCCAACAAAAAGAAAAAATTAAACAAGAAACGTGTGTTAAAATTACTTCATGTCCTTAAAATTAGTAGCTAAATACTGAAGCATCGTATTTTACCACTGCACACTTGAGGCCAATGCCGGACCCCAAGGCTTCAAACTGTTCGGCAATTTGAATAGCAAGTTCACGTGTTGGAGAGAGCACGCAGGCGAAAAAGGCTTGCTCTTTTTCGAGAAGAGCTTGTATAATTGGGATGGCAAAGGCACCGGTTTTACCCGAACCGGTTTGGGCGAGACCGATTATGTCCTTCCCTTCAAGGGCAAGAGGAATAGCTTCAATTTGTATCTTGGTGGGGACTTTCCACCCTAAACTGTCACAGGCATCAACTAATTGTTCATTTACTCCCAAATCTTTGAAGGATTTTTCTTCTTCTTTCTCTTCCGCCATCACTAGGGTTTAGGAAATCCACGCCTCGCCTTGAAGAAATTTGAAAATCCGCTGTTGAGGGTTTACAAAATTCTTTCAACGGTGCGCACCAACTAGGATTCCTTTTGTTCCGTTACTTCAATGGTCGACTCCGCGGTTTAGGGTTTCTTCTAGTTACTCTCCTCCTTTTTGTTTTCCCTTGCCTATTTACCGTGACAGTTAGGGCTGTACAAAAAAAAAATAAAAAATGGCCAAATCGCAATCGAATCAAAATCGTTGATTTGGATTCACGTGGACCGTGATTTTTTTTCTCTCAAACCAAGTCAAATCAAACCGTTTCAAAATAGTTTGGT
>CAIGRQ010116899.1:0-11401 GCA_903798375.1 Fraxinus sp. D2006-0159 | reverse complement strand
CGTCAAATAATCATAGAAACGCAAGTATTAATGGGTGAAAAATGTAACAAATGTGCTATTATCAGGATGTTTGAAGACGAGGAGCCACGTGGCTTGAATCATAGGCTTAGAGATTTCTTGAGAATTTGATTTGTCCAGAACTTCACTTGTTCGACGCTTGAATTTTGGATCTTGAATTTGTACTCCGAAAACTTGGATTTAATCTTAATTTGATTTGAGGAAGACTTTGATGTTCTTGAATTTGCTTGATTTGAAAAAGATTTTGATCTTCTTCGTGTTTATTAGACTTGGAGTTGAGAGAATTTCTTAAGCACTTCGTGGTTTTTTCTTGTCCTTTTTCTTCCTCCCCTTTTTTTTCAATGAACCTTTGACCCTATTTATAGGAAAAATTCGTGATCAATTTTGGAAATCACCCAATTAATTCAATTAAATTGATTATAATTAAATAATTGTGAATTTTTTTCTTGAAAATAGTAGAGTGGGCTTTTAAAATTGTGGACCTTAGTAGGTTTTAGTTTAATTGAGCTAATTATTTAAATCGACACAATTCATTATTTATTTATTTATTTTTTTCTCTATAGGGAGACTTAAATTGTTTGGATCCAGAATCAGATTACAGGCTAAAGCTAATATGCCAAAAAAAAAAAAAAAATATTTAGACGTCAAATAATCATAGAAATGCAAATATTAATGGGTGAAAAACGTAACAAATGTGTTATTATCAAGATGTTTGAAGACGAGGAGCCACGTGGCTTGAATCATAGGCTTAGGGATTTCTTGAGAATTTGATTTGTCCAGAACTTCACTTGTTCGATACTTGAATTTTGGATCTTGAATTTGTACTCCGAAAACTTGGATTTAATCTTAATTTGATTTGAGGAAGACTTTGATGTTCTTGAATTTGCTTGATTTGAAGCAGATTTTGATCTTCTTCGTGTTTATCAGACTTAGAGTTGAGAGAATTCCTTAAGCACTTCGTGGATTTCTCGTCCTTTTTCTTCCTCCCCTTTTTTTTCAATGAACCTTTGACCCTATTTATAGGGAAAATTCGTGATCAATTTTGGAAATCACCCAATTAATTCAATTAAATTGATTATAATTAAATAATTGTGAATTTTTTTCTTAAAAATAGTAGAGTGGGCTTTTAAAATTGTGGACCTTAGTAGGTTTTAGTTTAATTGAGCTAATTATTTAAATTGACACAATTCATTATTTATTTTTTTATTTTTTTGTCTATAGGTAGACTTAAATTGTTTGTGTTTGGATCCAGAATCAGATTACAGGCTAAAGCTAATATGCCAAAAAAAAAAAAAAAAAAAATTAATCTACCAAAAAATGAAGTGGACTGGTCCAATCCCACCTACATTCATCCCTGATTTGGATTATCTAATCCATTTAAATTAATATATATTTATTAACACAACTTATCAACAAAAATAATATTTCAAACAAAAATTACCTTCTATCGAGAATTGTGGAGAGCTTAATCAACTCGCATATTTGAATGATATTAAATTTCTCGAAATGAATTTATATGATTTTTTCATGAGTCGGAACCATATAGGTCTTTGTTCATGTTAATGGACTTGCTACTTTATCTTCTTTATTTTTTCCAAAATCATTAGTCAATACCTAGCAGATAATATAAGCAAATGAACACATTAGCATCAAAATTCTCATGAAATGAACACATTAGCACTATTGCAACTTCTCATGACAGCCACTTGTTAGCATAAAAAATCGTGACAAATATGGTAAAATAGACATTTTGGTACCAAATCTTTCCATTTTTGCAAGAATTATCAAAATTAGACAGTTTTCAATTGACAAATATGGAACCGGACATTTTTGTAAATTCCCCAAACGTATATGTACAATTGAAAACTTTTAAGAGAGGAAATACACTCACATGGTATTGGATCAAGAGGTCCATTTAAGGCTCGGGCCACCACCGATGTTCCAAACCCTGAACAAATTTATACACTAAAAAGAACTGAATAAACACCACCAACGAGGTAGGAAGGATAATTTCGTAAAAATAAGTTATCCATCCGACCACTACAACTTTTAATTTTATTATTATTTTGTCGTCCATACAGGTTATTACTGCCAACAAGTAGAAAATGCAGTCTGAGTGAACTCATTTCAGCTGCTGATATCAAAGTATTTTGGATCTTCCGGGAAATGGTATTCAACCTTCAACTGCAACAAGTTTAAGAGAGAGAGAGAATGTCAGCCCACCAGATTGTAAACCGCTAACTGAGTCTCCCTTTCATTTTCTCTGAAAGGAGCCATTCAATTAACTGAAAAACTCTTTAGCAAATTCCACGACCATGCGTAAAATTCCATAACAATGTGAAGATGATTCATCAAAAATCTAAGGTTATCAAAAAAACAAATGAACTAGGTAGCTGGAAACATAAAGAGCGTAATTAATCCATTCTTTAGATTAGTTTTCAGGCGTTACTTTTATGGGTATATGATGAGAATAATGCAGGTGAGAAAGAGTTGCATTAGAAAATAAATTTTTACTTGTTCTAGTGCAAATGATATTCTCATAGATCTATTGAGAATTCTCAACTCTCATCTTGTCAAAGGTAAAATCAAGTTAAAACTAAGATAATTAAAGTTTGTTTAATCTAAAACCAAAAGGATGTATCAATTATGTGCTTGCTTTTATTGTAGAACTTCAGAAAGAAACCACACCAAACCACAAAGCATGGGCTGTCTTCCTCTTTCCACTATGGGGGTAAATCAAAGGAATCGTTCATCAACTAGATCTAACAGATAGAACAGCATAGGGAGAATTAGATAGTATTAGACTGTATTAAGGACAAAAAAAATAAGCTACAATCTTACTTATTATACTATTTAGTCTGAATATGTGTACCGAACATGTACCACAGGTCCTATAACCCAAGTATGGTATAAATTTCAAACGCAAGGAGACAGTGCGGAAATGAAACAAAGCAAATGTGAAAATGGCAGCAGCAACAAGGAAATGGAATAGAGATTATCAACCGTTCAAAGAGAAATTACCAAATGTATTAACAAGTCTCAGGTCACTTGCAACGTAAATTTAAGGAGCTGTTTAATAATCTATATGACATACCTTTCCCTCATCAGCATCCGAATGACGTTGGGGGAACACAACTTTCAAATCATTGTACAGATAAAATCTCCGTTCCCCTATGTTTTCTATTCTGCTTTCTTTTGCTGATAAAGGATCTGATCTCTGGACTAACCTTGAAGAGTTTTTAGGGAATGGACAAACAAATCTCAAGTGAAGAGCATAACGTAAAGCACCAACAGCTGTCGCATTTCTGTTGACCTTCGAACAAGAATGTTCATGTTTTCTATCAGTTTCATCGAATGTGTCCACCTGATCATTCTGACATAAATTATACCCACAAACTTGTCTTCCGTTGTCTGGCAGGTGAATATGACTTCTCTTTGGGACAAAAGAAACCTTGTCCTCATCTTTTATATCAATACTTTTCTGCTCTCCTCTTTCATTTATAGAATTCAAGCCCGATGAAGCAAGGGTGACCTTCTGACGCAAGAACGTCTGGTTCAGAAGGACAAAACATTATCATTAAAACAACTCAGCATTATATATCAGTAGGGAGAAAAAAAAATCATAAATTACCACGGAAGATGTAGCTCCAACACAAGCTGTAAGAAGATTTTTCTTTACCTTCTTTCAAATCCATCTCTGGGTGGATGAAACCATGGACTCTTATCATATAAGTTAAAAGGATGAATCATAAATGGTGCATTTAACATGCCTACTGCAACTGAGTATTCAAATTCTTTCTTTTGATCATACCAGTCGAAACCATTTTTTCATTTGTTGCAGTTTCTATAGGAAAAGGATGCTATCGATTTACCAAAAAATTGACAAAGATACCCTCAGTTGACGTACACTATACAGCTTGAAAAGGAGATCTACTTCCACAAAAACTAGATAGAGAGGAACTGACAACTCTTTTCCACGCCAAATATCAATTGGCACTTGTGCAAATGTTTCTTATTGTAAGTTCCTAAATGACTAGATGGAAGGCAGAATAAAGGGGACCCATACCCTCAGACGTCACAGTGTTCACTGGTTTATTCTTGCAAATAAAGCATTAGTATAGCATTTACCAATCTACCAGACAAATATTTTTTATGGTTTCATAAATTTGTGAGACTATAATAAACCAAAGATACCAATTTTATTATACACAATTATCCAAAACAGAAGTCCTGTTAACTTCCTCGGGCAATAAATGGGAATTGCACGAAAAGAACATTTTCAGCATCTATATAACTTCAAAAGCAGAATAATTTCTTGACCTCACCTTGGTACCAGCTGGCATGTCGCTTAAGTCATAGTTACAGAAGTAGGTATGAAGGGGTGTCTTCTCAGGGTTGCTCAGGACCTACAAAATAATTCCAGTTTTAGCAGTAATTGACATTACCTCAATAAAATTAAATGGTAGTTTTAAAATTGACCTATATAATCAACATCACAGTTCCAACCACAACTATCAATAGCTTTGTAGTACTGAAACAGTCATCATGCCCTTGTCAACACATCTAAATCAAATGTCACAAAAAAAGACAAAAGAAAACTATTTATGTGTTGATCATTGTAATATAATCCTTGCAAATGGATATTGGCTAATATTAGTATATTGTGCCCTGTTTCATTCTGTTGTCAGATTTGAAAGGATATATCAGACATCCTTCTGCATCTGAGAAATCCACTAATTAAATCTACAACAAATAAATTCATGTGCCTTTTTTATGGAAAACAATATAGTTAGTAAATGTTTGTAGGCTCTCAGACAAAAACAACTGTACATATGTTGAAGCACGTAACAAAAATACGTGCAATTTTTTAGAGATGATTGACAAAGGATAGATCTACATGGAAAGAACCTAAAATAAACACAATTTTTATTTTTATTTTCAGGAACATGCATTTCGTGCTTCTTAAACGTTTCACAACTTTGATACACTGCCATGGAAGAGTTCAGTGCTTTATCCATGAAAGTATTTCTCAATTGCAAGTTACATTCATACAACAGACTTTCAGCAATGAACCATGGTGATGTTAAAATGAGAAAAGTTCGAATCCTCGTACTCCAGATTATGAATACCCAATGATCAAGTATTAAATGACTTTCCAATCAAATTGTTCATTCGTTTCGGATATGAAGTCTGTTCGAAGCAGATATTAGGTGGGCAGCCATATCATGATTGCTTAGAAACAGGAATAACCACTGGTGAAAGGGTGTAATAGGGAGTTAAATGCTTGAAATACATATGCAACTTCTCATTTAAATAACCAATGGTCACTAAACTTTGCACCATATCACGGCTTACTCACCGAAAGTATAAAAGCATCCCATTAGCCACTGGACTTTAATCCATTAGTGTCCATTACTCACCGGGTGGATGGAAATGAAATGATGCATACGTGGTGAATGGAAAAATGAGGGGGCCAGTTAACTTCTTCCAAGTGTTATGTACTCCACCAACTCAGCTCCATGTCATCACCACACGTCCAAAACAATAAAGCCTCCAATTCTGTAATTATTTTACAAAAAATCTAGTCCACCTTTCACTCTTCATTCCTATGTAAAAGTAAGACACCAAATCTCTTCCGACCAACCAAAAATCCACATATATCCAGCCCCCACCATCATCAAGGTACAAACAAATAAGCATGGCATTTCACAATGAAGTAGGGCAAGATTCAGATTCTACACCCAAGCTTCCACTCTTCTCCGAAACAGTACCACCCATGATGGAGTCACCTTACCATTCAGGGATGCTAACACCACCACTGCACACTTTAGCTTCAGTTCCATTTCAATGGGAGGAGGAGCCTGGGAAGCCTAGACCGTGCACCGCTCTCATCGCGCTCCCCAACCCTAAAAACACTGAAATAATGTGCTCAGAGCTTCCTCCAAGACCGTTCATGGAATCCACAACTAAAATTACCAAAACACCCTCTCCCACCACTTTAGCTTCTGATTTGCTTCGGCAATGGCTGTTTGGTGGGATTGCGAGGAAAGGACTGCTCAATCCATCATGTGAAGCAGGTAATAAAATCAGAACGACTGAATACATTGTTAAATAGTAGTAGTGCAGTGTATGATATGCATAATCGAATGTCTGGGGTGTATAATAAAATCAGAATCAATAATCAAATATCTAACTGATTTGGGGATTTGGTGATTTGGTGATGGAGCTTCGATTATTGATTCTGATTTTGGATTTCAGACATTCGATTTTGCATTTCCTCATAAATGTTAAAGGCGTGTTTTGACGTGTCTAAAATTGCTACGACATGGAGCTGAGTTGACGGAGTACATAACAATTGGAACGAATTAACTGGCCGCCTCATTTTTCCATCCATCACATATGCATCCTTTCAAATGTCATCCACCTGGTGAGTAATGGACACTAACGGAGCAAAGTTTGGTGGCTAATGGGACGCTTTTGTACGTTCAATGAGTAAGCCGCGATGTAGTATAAAGTTCAACGAAAATTGAAATGTTTAACTCCATAATATGGGGCGGTGGATGAATGATATGCAAAAAGGGCTATGCTCTACGGTTTGTACGTTAGCTTCCAGGATGTAATATGTTCTTGAGAATTAGAGTCTCAAATTGAGTGATTTCGCCAATGGGTGAGTTAAGACTTGATCTGCCCCAGATATACTACCCAACTTGAAGAATAAAAAGTTCATAAAATTGGAGGGCTTGTTGAATTAGAAAAATGCAATTAGATAACCCAGGTCGTCCTGACATCTCAAAGATAAGGTCAGCCCAGAGCTAGAAAACATTTAACTAGAAGAGACACTAAGTACAGAAGAGTAGCAGCTATTTAGCTGGGAATTTTTAAAAGGAGCCATATAGGTGCAGCCAAAAATCAGACATCATGATGTATCAAAGTTGAATGCATTTTAAAAGAAACTCAATCCTAAATCAGAAAACCCAGATTAATTTGAAAGGAGAACAGAAATATACCAACTGGATACGTCCTTTCATAGGAACACGCAGACGGGTCTTGCCAATTTGTGAATCATCACAACCAAGGGATCTCTTCACATTTTCCCCTCTGCGCTTGTTTGATTGCGAATTCCCACAAAGATCAATGGATGCATAGTATAATAGATAGCTATCTCCATCAACACTGGTTACTGCAAATGCAAGTTTCTGTGACTTCGGAGAAAAATTCCCTCCTATAATGTTTAGTATGGCAAGAAAACCATCTATGGTCTGCGTAATTCAAACCAAAGAAATAATATTAGCAATTGAATCAAAATATGCAGACTCTTGCAATTTCTAGTCTTACTTCAGCTTGGATAACTTCAGCCCTAAACTATTTGGCAGAAACAAAATAAAAAGGCAAGAAAGTCATGTAACGAAAAAGAAAACCTGACTGAGTTTTCCAGACGATAATCGCCCAGACAGCAGCGACTCCTCAAATGACCCAACCAATGACCTTCTCACTGAACATCCCCTAAAACTTCTACGCAGTTTCATGCAATTGATGGCAGTCCTTGAATTTCTACAGAAAGGTGAACGTATTCCAGTGTTATTTTCTGGGGATGAAGATTGAACATCTTTGTGAAGGTAATCAACATCTTCATAAGATGTGCTTGCAATCTGAAATTCTTCTTCTTCAGAGGGAAAGATAATGCCAGAGTGTTTTTCCTCGGCGGAATAAGATATATTTCCTACGATTTTTGTCTCTTTCCAGATATTCCTGCCACGGCCTGCAGATCTCGTTCTATCAAAAAAATTTGGACCTAAGGGAGACCGAGAGAGTGGGAGTGAGATTTGCTCTTTTGATGTTGGCCCAGAGAGTGATCTGCCCTGACTTGCTTCTACCAAAGGATCAAACGTAGATGAAGGAACATATGTAAAGGGGTGTAGTTCTTTGTCCTCTAATATAGGGCCATCCGTGAAAAATATGGAGGCTGATCTACTGTAGTTGTACAACACATCAATCTGTTCTGTACGGTTAGACAAAGACCAAATTGGTGCTGTGGAGTGATTTTTACTACCAATATTTGCTTTTTTATTATCTTGCACCAAAGAAATACCACATATTTCATCTTTCGCTTGAGAACTATGATGAAACTTTCTGCTGCCAATATCTAAAATATCACCCCTAAATTGCTCGGACAGAAGCATCCTATTCAATGGAGACGACATTCGCTTCCTAACAAGAGATCCATTGGTCTCAGTATCATTCATTATGACACTGGCAGAAGTAGCATGAACATGATTTGCTGATACACCATCTAATCTATCGGAGAGGGTATCTTTCTCATATTCGAAACCAACAATCCTAGAAATAGCATCAATATTCCGTCTAGTTTTAGGAGTTGATTCAACCACTTCGTTGATGCGAATATTTGACATAAGAAAATTGGGATTATCATCCAAATGCTCTTTCTTTAGCGCATCATCAGGAAATTTTGAAACCTCCAATGAGGTTTTCCATTGAAAATCACCTAAAGAAGAATATATCGAGTCCCCACATGTTTGGCTCACAGCTCCCATACGAATCCCATTCAAATTACATGTGCCGACATCACCAAATTGAGAGGCATTGTAGACATACGAGGTAAGTGAACCACTAACCTCAGAGTTTTCACTGGATGAAACTTGGGGCAATCCCATCAGTATTTCTCCACAAAACTCAACAAGTTCTAACAGATTGTCTTCCTTCCTGTTGTTTACGAATGGAGCTCAACTTTATTTGGTAATTATAATTCTCAGTGCAAACAAATTAATCTCAACCTAGCTTCCCAATTCTCGATCCAAAAGTAACTTAACAAAATTTAGATTCAAATTATAGGATAATCTGTTCAGAAAAATAAATAGTAGAATCCAACTAAATGAGTTCTCAGATCACTCCATCTGTTTAAAAAAATCATAGTTTCAGACTTTCAGTTACCAGTTATTCCATTTCTACTACAAACCAAACCCAAGCACATAACCTTGAGAACCAAATTGTAGTGGTTGAAAAGCATAGTTCGTCGCAACAGAGTCAAGTTGAGTACCTGAAACAGAACAGAAAATCAGATAGAAGCTAGTTAGGATATACTCGTTCAAAAAATTGATTGCATTCAATTAACACATAGTTGGTGCATAAGATTCCACACTTTCTAGAGACAATTATAGAATGTAATCCCATAAATTGCAATTTGCGGCAAATGCAGCGACTACACGCCAATTTTCAATTGAAGTGCAGGTATAAGAAGCTAAAAATCGTACAGATGCAAAATATAAAGCCGCTTATATATAAATAACAGACAATTTGATGCAACTCTTAGATGAGAACGATGATGCCATTATTTTTTCCCCAATCAACATTTAATTAAAAAGAGAAAAAAAAAATATAAAGATGTAAATATTCAGAATCAATACCGTTTACAAATGCCCGATCTGTGTATAAAATCTCAACCAAAAGCGAAAAAAAATGTATCCCATATTGAGTTATAAGTCTACAAATGATCAATCGCCAACACCACCGAACAGAGAAACAGTTAACTTTTACGGCTCACATTCACCATTGAAATATTTCTATGAAAAAAAAATAGATAAGAAAAAAGTAGAATAAATCGAATCATTTATAGGATTTAAGGTTCACCAACATATCATAAACGAAATAAAAATGATTAAATCTACGGAATCAAACACGCACCGATTCTGATCATTTTTCGGCTCATGTTAATCGAAGATGAAGTTAAATAATTCATTAAAGTTAAAAATCAAAAGAAAAGAACATCATTTCATTTTGTGAGTCTGGTTTTCCATTTTTGCGTCTTCTACTCTCATTATCTCTACCCTTTTTTTCTCGTTTTACCTAATCTGTGGGTACACTCTCGTTTATTTAAATTTCTTTCCTTTTCTTATCTTTTCTTTTCTTTTGAGTTAATTGTTTCAATAGCCATCGAACTTTACAAAATGTCACGTTTCACTAACCGAACTTTAAATTGCACCCCATCACTAACTGAACTTATTTAAATTGCACTCCATTACTCACCGTGTTAAATCCGTCTATACCGTTTGCCTACGTGGTGGATGATTTTCCCAGCTAGCCGTTAATCTTCATCCACGTTGCAGGCAAGTTCCACGTCATTTTAATCCCAAAAGGCCAAACACGTCTTTCTCATCTCATAGTAAAAGCGTCATTCCTTCCTTCCCAAAATAATGTCTAACCTATTCTCCTTGAATCTCACCTCAAAGAAACCCTAATCCCAAATCTCTCCTCTAAGAAACTCCCAAATTGTTTGAACCCTAGCCCAATATCAAAATTGAACGGAAATTGAAGGTTCGGTGGGTGATTCGTCGAAGCTGGAGAAATGGAGAGAACGACGGGAGGTAACTCTGAAATTTTCCCATCTCTGTACAACATTAATATCATTGATGTTAGATTTATTCTCGAAGCTGTAGAAAAGATTGCTGCTATTCTACTATTCGAATATAGTTGCCAATTATTGGAAGCTATAGTTGAGTTTTGATTGTTCAATTTTATGGTGGCGAAAAATGTATGTTTTTGGGTCCCAATATAACTTCCAAGACAGATTATTCAGTCAAAAGCAAAGAAGATAAACTTTTTAAATTCATGGTCATACTTCTCCCCCTTAAATCTCGATTTCCAGAATCAATTCCCATGTGTTAGACTAACACAATTGATATAAAACTGGCTAATTAGGGTGACATTTTTCACACATTGACAACAATTTTAAACCTGCAGAGATTATATAGTTTTGAGACTTTGTAATTCAGAAATTATACAAACCTTGTTGTTATAACCTCAGGTTTGTAGCAACTTTGATAGTTGATTTGAATTCAATTCCAGTTATCAGCCCTTAATAAGTTTCTAATTAGTTGTTTTGACTGAGATAGGAAGCATTTAAATATGATAATGGTGTCTTATGTTTGCTTCTGACCAACCTTTTTTTGTGTATTAGGAAAGAATAAGGGAATTTGCCACAGTTGCAGACAACCAGGGCACCAATTGTCGGCATGCCCGAACAAGAAAAGATGTCTACCGCAAACATTGGTCGGTTATTCTGTTGTTGCACTAAAGATTGCGGGTTTTTCGAATGGAGTAATGTTGCGCCCAACAAACGTGTACCATTACAAGATAAAGGCCAGTCAAGTAGTGTGAAAAATGAACGGGAAACAAGATGCGAGCGTTTAGCCATTCAAAAGGCTGAGCATCAAACGGACAATCTATCGGGTTTGTTCAAAACTTGTACTCGAATTACCGAACAGTCGGACGTCGAGATATCTATCAACATTACGTTCCGCAAGGGAAAAGGAGATGGCTGGAAATGATAAATAAAAGGGAAGTGATTAGCGAAGATAGTCTACCTATG
>CAIGRQ010116870.1:0-15904 GCA_903798375.1 Fraxinus sp. D2006-0159 | reverse complement strand
GTATTACTATCTCGAAACCCCAAAAAATATATAAAGTTTGTTTGGTACAATTCAAAATCGAATTAAAATTGAAAATGTAGCCGTTATTGGATCTCACTCGTCTAATAAAAGTCAACAATAATGGCTAATTTTTCTACCGAACGGGCCCTTAATACTAAAAGCCAATTAATAGTGCATTTAGTTCCACAGGGATTGTTCGTAGAATAATTACGGTGCTGCAGATGATTTTTATTTTTATTTTTTTTTCTAACTGTCCAATCACATGACGACATGTATTCTCTGAAACTCTTTTGTACGTTCTTACATAGTTGGTGCATATCATATGAGCGTATCTATGAAATGTAAGTCGTTGGATACTAAAAATAATCTAAAAAGTAGTTGCCGTCTAACTATTCGAACATACGACTTTCTTTGTTTGCCCATTTTTTCTCGGCCTAAATGTAATGAGTATGTTAGCTATGTTACGTTACCCCGGAACCCGAGTCCTCACTTCCGGAATTCTCCTCCCGAAATTCAAGAGGTTGGCTTCCTCACACAATATTAGGGTTGTCCCCTTCATTCTACTATGATAACCACTCTCCAGGCCGGCTTTCTGGGAAGCCCCACAGTGCTCACGGTCCTACAACTGTAATTTATGACGAGTTTGATAAAGGAAGTCATTGTCTATATTTATTAATTCTTACGACAGTTTCAACTCTTGTTTACTTAATGTTTTTATAAAGGAAGTTGCCTTTTGTTCTCTCTTTTTCTTACACTAAATAATTAGAAGTATTGATTCTTTGGTCAGTCAAATATCAAACTTCAGACTGATTCTTAACATTACAGAGAAGTATTGAGAAGAAAACGAAAATTAATATTAGTCCTTCTCAGTTGTTTTTTATATCTTTAAAATCTCATGCTTAATTTGGAAAATATAAATATTAGGAGCTCTTTAGCTTTATTCAAACTGAGAATACCCAAGTTTTTGTCCAGAAAATTATTATTATTATTTTTATTTATTTATTATCATCATAGGCTTTTAATTTTCCATATATACATTTTACGGTGGATACCAAGATCTTGTAAAAAAAAAAGAGTGGTTATAAATTGTCAACCACGTAAAATTCGTCACATTTTATTATATAAAATTTTTATATATGTCAATTAACCCCCATGATCTCCACTTGTAGGAACTATGAGATTATCCCAGGGTGCCTTCAACATGAAGAAATTAAGGACCATTCATAGAACTTTTTTCCATAAGTAAAATGGATTACCTTCTCAGCTTGAACAATAAATGTCAAAAGCAAAAACTAAAAAGCTCATCATAAAAAATATTTTTACAAACAAACATTCCTTCCAGACTTGTATAAGAACTTGTCACACCACAAAATGAGAAGAGATAATGGTTCCTCGGCCATGCCCCATTGTGTTTTTAAAGCTAGGGTTCTTGCAGTCAACTATTTCGAAAGCGAACCGCTTCCTCCTTAGAATCAACACCCTTTAGCCATCTCAATAAGCAGAGCTCCTGCATCGATAAAAAAGTATTCCTCATGTTCATGGTCATGTTCATGGAAATAATGTGTCATCCAATGAATTGTACATTTACATTAGTCTCACTTTATGTTGGGGAGATCTATAAATATAGATAGTGTCTTTCTTGTTACAAAGACTACTCATGCTAAAGTGCCACGGTTTAAGTAGTTGATCAGATCAAATAACAGTAAATTGAATACAACTAAGTAAAAAATAAAATAAAATTATGCAGCAACAAAGGCAAAATACATGGTGTCTCATCTCAACCAAGTGGGACAGACCAATCGATCAATGCTCCCTCATTTTCTAAATCGACAGACTAAATTATTCTATCATTATTATCAATAATGAATAGATTTATAAACCTTCCCCAGATAATATCACTAATAAAATTATTATTGTTAAACCTTCCAGATAATATCATTAATAAATTTTATTATGTAACACTTACAATAATTATTCATCATCATTTTGAAGAAAAAAAAAAGAATTTAATGTTAGAGAAAAAATAGACAATTTTCATAAATCTTGATGGATAAATAAAGGCATTCATTACTAGTGTTGTTAGATGAATCGAAATTTGTGATTTGATTGATGATGTCAGCAGGGAAAACTTTGGTTTAACTTAAATTTTGAACAGCGAAAAGTGATTAATAATGCTTTTTATTTGTTCTTGAGAAATAGATGTTCACAATATCACAACTCAAAAGATAAAAAGGATAGAAAGTATGTAGCGAAACTAAATAAGATAATTAGGTGATTAAGACCGACAATTTGATCAGCGATGGGCTATTGCATGTCGAGTTACATGAATAATAAACATACGACCCACATAACCCTTTTTGGGGGGTGGGACTTCTCTTTTTTATATAATTATTAGGGAAAATTGCAACAGCGGTTCCTAATCATTTTAATTTTTCAGATTTTACCATAATTTTTAATTTGTGTCAGTTGAGGTCCATAACCTTTAATAAATATGCACATGGAGTCCATTTGGATGGAAATAGACCATGAAACCATCAGCTAACCAAGAAAAGTGGACTTTCACCAAATTGAAAGGGGTAAAATGGTAACTTTGTATATTTATAAATATTAACAATTAAAATCATAAAACTAGAGGGAAAAAAAGAAAAGAAAAGAAATTTACCCCAACATCTCCACCCCCTATCTTCATATTCTCTAATTTCAAAAGGCAAGGCCGAAAAAATCAAGGAGGCAAGTCCATCCATGAATTTCCCGAACAAAAAACATCTAAATAAGAAAATGAAATTTTAAACTAAAATCATAAACAGATTCCAACCGTTATTTCTTTCCCTTCTTTTTCTCCAATTTTTTCTCTCCTCTTATAGCACAAAAATTTTGTCTCCTTAAAGAACGAAAAGAGCTCAATTGGGGTTTCGAAGTATGATTTTGTGTTGCAAACTCATTGGGAAGGTGTGAAGAATTGAAAGTTGTTAGTGAATATATAAGTCGAGTGGAGTTTTAACCAACCTTGAAATGATTTTTGGTTGGGGGTGATTTGAAATGGGGTATGGTGTGGGGTTTGGCGGTGGTGGTCGTAGCCGTGGTCGTGGGTGGTGAGGCAACGTGTTGGTAGATGTCAATAGTTGGCCATGGTTGAATATCAATGTCGTTGGTCGAAGAAGATGAAAATGGGGGGGGGGGGGGGGTGGGGGTAATTTTTTTTTTTTTTTTTTTACTTTTTTTTATTGCGCGGGACCATCCTCATGTGAGGGTGTAAGAATTCTGTGAGCTCATTTCTTCTGTACAAATGGAATTTCTCCAATGAAAATTGTCTCCAGAGTTATAAAGGAAGAAAAAATTACTTGCACGTGATAACTGATAAGAAGTCAAATTATCTGCTCGGTTAAACTCGAGCTACGATAGTTAACACGGTATAATAAACTTAAGCTAACCCGATTTTGTCAGCTACAGAATACAGACAATCTCGTGGGAAATGTGTATTATTTTTATGTTTTAAATCATAAGAACTGCTTCTACACTTCTCGAATTATAATTTTTCTTCATATTAATTGCCAACCTCGTTCTACGAGAGCCATTCTCTCTGCACTCAGTTAATTCATTTGATCAAAAATGGCTGTTTCAGGGCTTGTCGTTAGAGTAAATCATCCCACACTTCAATATTTGACAGCCCAAAAGTTCAAATATGGTGGAAGAAAACAGGTTATTGCTTTTCTTAATATTCCTGTATATATTATTGTGTTTGATTGTTTATTTTAGTTCATAACTGGTCTCAAACCCGAGTAAAGGACTAAGGTGGCGCATAGAATAAACTTTTGTCGAATTTTATTACATGAAGTCGACCATATGTATATTGGGAATTCCCGAGGCTTAGTTTGTTGTTGTAGAGTTTTTCTTATATATGCTTAACGATGGTTCTGTGTTCTAAGATTTGAAGCTTTTATATGTTGTATGTTTATTTCATCATTATTCGACGTGAGAATTATCCTTTTAACAACATGGATATTGTTCTAGTTCTGCGTCAAAGCATCTGCTGGTAGTACAGGAGCTGAGGAAGGAAATATCATAGTAAGGAAAGAAAAAGTTGGTTGGCAGCCAGATTTCTCGGGCGGAATGCAGCCGACACCGATACTTGATACAATTAAATATCCAGTTCATATGAAGAATCTTTCTGTAAAGGTATTTGTCTGATGCATTATTAGATTTTTGCATTTGTGACACTTTTAGCTCTTCCGAAGAATGAGTTTTTTTCTCTTTACTTTATTTGACCCGAGTGCCTTCGGAATGGGATCCCACACACTCGCATGCACCATCAGTTTTTTGTGCATTTCTGAGCTCGAGAATGAGTCTTTCTCTTCACTTTATTCGACCTGAGTGCCTTCGGACCTCTAGATGTGCCTTTGGACTAAAAGTTTTTGGGTTCCTTCTGTTACCAGGATCTTGAAAAATTAGCTGCAGAACTTAGAGCAGAGATTGTACATACTGTATCAAAGACAGGAGGACATCTAAGTTCAAGCTTAGGAGTTGTGGAATTTACTGTGGCTCTACACCATGTTTTCAATGCTCCTGAAGACAAAATTATCTGGGATGTTGGCCATCAGGTAAATATTTCATTTTTACCACTAAACAGGACTAAAACGATAGCTTTGAATCATCTTATCTGTAAGCTTAAGTTGTTAGAAATGGACAAACTTAAATTATGTCTTCAACGGGGCCTCTCATGTGTAGTTCAATATATTTAGGCTTGATAAGTGCAACAGCGTGATCTGAATTCTCAACCACCACCTGCTCTAATACTATGTTGCGCAACCCAATCTAAAAGATCAAGCATTTAGAGGAGAGATTTTTTTTCCCTTTTTCCCCCATTAAAATTATGTCTTCAACAAGTGGAATCAATGTGACAACATTTGGTTTTGCTATATGTTTAATTTTTTGTGCCATGTTGTCAATTTCTGCGGTAACTTACAAAAAGTTACTGATATGCAACAACAAAACTGCAGGCTTATGGGCATAAAATTCTCACTGGAAGGAGGTCTAAAATGCACACAATTAGGAAGACATCTGGGCTTGCAGGCTTCCCCAAAAGAGAGGAGAGTGTCTATGATGCTTTTGGTGTAGGCCATAGTTCAACAAGCATCTCTGCTGGACTTGGTGAATTTTCATTGATACTTCACAATTCGAAATTCTGCTACTTTTGTTAATGGCATATCCGGTAGCACTAGACAGTATTAAAGAAGAAAAAGAAATTAAAAACATTTCCATTGTACTGTTCAGTACTATGTCAAATGTGCACTAAATGTAATTTCCATGAAGCGAATTAATTATTGAAATTTTACATTGGTAGGCATGGCGGTGGCAAGAGATTTGTTGGGGAAGGACAACAGCGTAATTTCTGTTATTGGAGACGGAGCGATGACTGCAGGACAAGCATACGAGGCGTTGAACAATACAGGATTTCTTGACACTAACCTTATTGTTGTACTGAATGACAACAAGCAAGTTTCGTTGCCCACAGCTACACTTGATGGCCCAGACACACCTGTTGGTGCCCTCAGTCGAGCTTTAAGCAAGCTCCAAGCGAGTCCTAAGTTTAGACAACTTCGAGAAGCTGCAAAAGTAAATCAATCTTCATTAATAGTTTCTCTATCAAACTGTTCAATTCAAGAGGAGATCTAATGGAAATTTCATGTCTAAGCAGGGCATTACAAAGCAAATCGGACCACAAGCACAGGAAGTCGCAGCAAAATTCGATGAGTATGCAAGGGGTATGATAAGTTCTTCCAATTCTACTTTCTTTGAGGAGCTCGGATTATATTACATCGGCCCAGTGGACGGGCATAATATCGATGATCTGGTTACTATATTCCAAAAAGTAAAGACAATGCCAGCCCCAGGGCCAGTTCTAATTCATATTATAACCGAGAAGGGAAAAGGCTATCCCCCGGCCGAGGCAGCGGCTGATAGAATGCACGGTGAGATTATAATGAATCGTGAAGCAAGAAACAAATAATACAACTAGGGTCGCTTTGAAGAATACTAAATACATTCTTGTGCCCACATGTTTCCAGGAGTCGTCAAATTTGATCGCAATACAGGAAAGCAGATGAAGGCGAAAACCCCTACACTTACGTATACTCAATACTTCGCTGAGTCACTGATAAAAGAAGCTGAAGCAGATAATAGGATTGTGGCCATTCATGCAGCAATGGGTGGTGGAACTGGTCTAAATTATTTCCAGAAGAGGTTCCCCGAACGATGTTTTGATGTAGGTATTGCTGAACAACATGCTGTTACATTTGCAGCTGGTTTAGCCACAGAGGGTCTCAAGCCATTCTGTGCCATTTATTCGTCCTTTCTACAACGAGGTTATGACCAGGTGAGAAACAGCTATTCCCCTCACATGGAGGGCAGATTCATTAGGCCTAATACCGTAATACGTCCACAAATTTCATAAGGCGATGGCTTTAACGATAAAAAATAAAAAAAATTCAATGTACATGTAGGTGGTACATGATGTCGATCTTCAAAAGTTACCTGTCCGGTTTGCAATGGATCGAGCTGGTTTAGTTGGTGCAGATGGACCGACCCATTGTGGGGCATTTGACGTGGCATACATGGCTTGTTTGCCCAACATGATAGTCATGGCTCCGTCAGACGAAGCAGAACTTATGCACGTAGTTGCAACAGCAGCAGCCATAGAAGACAGGCCAAGCTGCTTCAGATTTCCACGTGGTAATGGCGTAGGAGCAGTTCTTCCTCCTGATTACAAAGGAACTCCACTTGAGGTGAGCACTAGGATTTCCTACCTTGGAAATAATCTTAAGCAATCAAGAAGATATCACAATCTCATTGAGAACGTGTAAATATTTCCATATCTTAAAATCGAGCATTCGACAGATTGGGAAGGGAAGGATACTAAGAGAAGGCAATAGAGTTGCAATTCTTGGATTTGGTTCAATAGTCCAGCAATGTCTAGGAGCCGCCGAAATGCTGAAATCCCATAACATATCGCCAACAATAGCTGATGCAAGATTCTGCAAACCGTTGGATGCTGATCTTATCAGAAGACTAGCCAATGAGCACGAAATCTTAATCACAGTCGAAGAAGGTTCAATTGGAGGTTTTGGATCCCATATCTCACATTTCCTAAGCCGACATGGCATTTTGGATGGACCGCTTAAGGTAAATAAAATTTCTTCTGCTTGTACAGTTTATTTTGGGCTAACCATCTCATTTAAAATTTTAAGTTGCTAGAGAGCAGTCACATATTCATTTAATTATCTTCAACATGCTCTCGTCCAAAAGCTAAACTATTATAGAGGACTCAAACTGTCAAACATATTCATTTAAACATCGTCTTTAACATGTCCTTCACTTGTAACTAGGTCATTTCATCTAAAAGTTTAAATTGTTAGAGAGGAGTCAAGTTGCATTTGTTCGTTTAAACATAATCTTCAACAGTGTTCAATTAATCTTCGAGTTCTAATGGAATATTTATGAATAAGTGCAGTTGAGATCAATGGTACTTCCTGATAGATACATTGACCATGGTGCACCTCAAGATCAGATTGAAGAAGCAGGTCTCTCTTCAAGACATATTTGTGCTACGGTTTTATCACTTCTGGGAATGCCCAAAGAGGTTGTAAATTTCGTATAAATATATTAAACGTGTGTTAGTAGTAGTATGGAAGCTAAAGAGACCTCGATAACACGATGGATTTTCTTTAATAATGTTTAAAAGTATAAGTAAAAAGTGTGTAGTCACTCTAAAAGGTATTCTCTTGTACCATAAACTATTTGTTTAACGTGTCTATACTGTCGCTCTTCGAAAATCTAAATCTAACCAAAGTTTCTCTTGTTTAGAGATGAAGTTCGGATTAGTTATATGTGAACAAATATTATCATTGTAGGGTGGGCCGTATTCTTTTATATTTTCAGTTATTTCAAAATTACTTTTAGAAATATGAAACGTTAATAGTTATCCCTGCATTTTCATAAAAATAAAGTTCTACCTCTGGTTTTTGTAAGAGTTTCATACGTAAGCTACATTGAACTAGATTCCTCTAAAAATTCTTTTAATCAAACAATGTACTTAAAAAACATTATTTGAATAGACCCAAGAACAACTTTTTAGTTTCGAAAAATGGCAAACATGTATCTATTTGTAAAAAGACACATAGCTTAGAGATCGCAGTCCCCTTGTTCCATACATCCCACTAAAGCCCATTAGAAGACAAATTGCACTGTAGGTATCCTATCAATGGCCACTGTGGCAAATTGGTTAAAAAAAATTCATTTTGGACAACTTTTTTCACTCTCCCCAATGAACAGTTTCCTACGCCGACATTTAAATGAGCCCATGAAAGAGTAGTTGCGACCATCTTTTGAAGAAAAATAGTTACAACCATCTTACGGAGAAAACAAGATGCATTTAAACAATAACTTTTAGTCATATGAGTTTGAGCACCATGTTACATGTAGATATAGTGAAGAGGATAGATTGCAAGAAGGTAGCTCTGGCTTACATGATTAACCCAAGTCTTTAGTTCTTCAACATGCACTAAATGATATTAGAAACTAGAAATATCAACAATTAAGTAAATATGAGTAAATAGTAATGGTGTCTTAATAGTAAACATGTGTTATTGCTAATGTTAAATTATCTCAATTGCCACTAAATTTCTTCAAATATTTCTCAAATGCTACTGAACTTTTAAGAGTTCTCCGAGTTGTCATTGAACTTTCTAAAATGGGTTGCCGCTAAACTTTAAAAGTTTTTTGAATTGCCACTGAACTTCTATCTTATTCACTACCCTATCACTCGCGTTTTAAAAGCTAATGATTAAACGCCATGGTAGACGGAATGACAAATGATAGAAACTTTGGTAAGTTCTTGAAATCAACAAACTTTCAAAACAACCAAGCAATGAAGTGACGAATGAAAAAACATTTTCGCGAGCTTAATCAATAACAACTCGAAGAACTTTTAAAATCAATTACAACCCAAAACATATTTGAGAAAGTTCAATGACAATTGAAATATTTAACCCCTTATCACTAGCCTTCCATATTAAGTGGAGGGTCAGTGAGCAATGATTTTGACGCCATAATAGGGCTCTCACCCACGCAGTTGCGAGTAGAGAATTGTTGTCCCCATTTAGCTGTCCAGTAACCATTTCTCCAATATATGTTTGACATCTCAACACGTCATCCCTTGTTACCTAATGGGTAGTCACCATTTCGAATGTCTTGTTACTTGGGGTGTACTCTGTTTGCATATTCCCATTGATAAAAAAGAACTTAACATGCCAAAGCAACGAGTTTAATGGAAAGACAACCATGGAGACAGGCATATCCGAACTCCATTGCAACTCATGACTAACACATTATTGAATAAAGTGGGGTTGAACAAATAGCATAGCATATTTGCGATCGAGAACCATTACCGATTGAATTTAACAAGCATTACAAAGTATTTACATCATTTTATAATAATCTAAAACCTCAAGAAAGTAACTTCCCTGCGTTGATAGAAGCTGTGTATGCTTACAGGTGCAAAGCATTACAACACAGGAAAATACCCTTTTCACCAATGATTATAGTCTATACAAGCAAAAAGCATAACATGGCTATTTACCACGAGAAAATGGTGTTTTCAAGGATGATTATAGAGCCAGTAACTAATTACTTTGAAATAAAGGCTTGAAGCAGGCTCTGGGCAATCTGGATTTGCTCGGGTGATCCAGATATGAATACCTTCCCTTTATCATCTCCAGCACAAGGATCTAGTACTCCAACAGTTGCACCCGAGATCTGATAAGAGCAAATCCAAAATGACGTCAAAACAATGGATGTCTGAATTATATAATACGAACTGTAAGGTGTTTAACAACTCAACTGGTGTTGAAATTTATGAGATGTCAAAATGCCACTTAAGAAATAAATGAGATAGATGACTTGATACTAAAGTAAAAACTGTACAACAGAAGCAAATTTTCTGTCCAGGTCAAGAATAACCCGTACTGAGAAGCACGTTTGCCTAAGCTTAGAAGTAAGTAAAAGTTACATTTAAGTTTTTACTTTTACTCCAAACATGTTTGGACAAGTTAATAATTACTTTTGAGCAAAAAATGTTTAGCTTGAAAATAACTCTTACCTTAGTGTTAAAACAAGTAACTTACTTATTTCCAAATTTAACCAATAAAAGAATTTTTTATTTAAAACTTATTTACTTATAAGTAAACCTTCTAAGTTTAGCCAAACATGCTCAAAGTCTGGTCTGAATTCCCTCATGCTTCCCGACAACAAATGTATAGGGGAACTTGAATTTGCTTATCACATCTTCTCTTCAAGATTCAACTCTTGTGGCTATTTCTCTAATTCTTCCAATGGCTTGCTTTTGAACCATAGTTTACCAATTACTGATCAGTTTTTATTAGACACTTCCAGCTTTAATCCTCTGTATTCTTCCGATTAGTAGAGAATCTCCATTGAAAACAATCACCAAAGAAATTATAGAAATACCAAGAGTACGGCTAATTCTAGAGGTACAAAGCTTATATCATATATGGATGCTCGTTCCTATCTCACAAATATAAGAGCCGGGTACAAAAAATCAATACCATTTAAGCCGCATAAAACTAACGGAAACTTAATCATCCAAGTTTTGAATTGAACTAGCAAAATGTGTTACTTTAAAAGAAATTTAAAACTGTTCACCATGTACATACATCTATCAATTCTCATTCCACATTTAAATCCCTTTGTAAAACCATTTTAGTTTCCTTTTACTTGGAAAAAAATAAACACACAGTCAAACTGGTAACTTCAAGGTTAATATATCGGCAGGACCATATAAATGAAGGAAATAGGTTGGAAGTTTCAAGACTGTATACCTCTTTTAGGAGTATAAGATTGCTTCCATCGTCACCATAGACAAAACTAAAAACATCATGTGAAATCAAAACCTCCACAGTTTTATATGGTATTGCATCTGCATCCTTACTGCATAAGCCGTTGAAATTGTAAAGAAATAGAAATAAACATCTGAAAATATCACTTTTTTCAAGAAAGAGCCAAGAAGAGCTTCAGTATAACACAAGAAGTTGGTGAAAAATGAAAAAAATAAAAAACTAAATCAACCTCTTTTAACAAATCTTCGCATTAACTAAATAATAATTTACTCAATTTCGCCTAACACTCAAGTGATCACATTAAAAATAGCAAGATGAACATATTTGAATAAAATAGCAAGATGAACATATTTGAGTACATCATCACCTTTGTTACTTGGATTTGAGTGCACATGTCGAGTCACAAGTACATATAAAGAAGTCAGATTCAATTTTATTTATTTATTTATTTTTTGCTAAATTCTAGGATATGCCGATACGAAAAAAAAAGGATCCAAAATTTAGAATTGGATACGTGGTTACATAAACATAAAATTTATATACTAATAGTTTGATATGCATTCAGTAGACCAGGTTTTCTTAAAATAGCAATTCATGCTTTAGAAATCACAATTTAAGCTTTGGAAATCACAATTGATTTTCTTAAAAGAGTAATGCTATGTAGCATGACTAGTGCAACCTAGGTGGCATTAATTGTTAGGTTCCATGTAGAAATATGGGTTCTATTTAAGATAACCTATCAATGAATGCCACTTGGACAAGTATTTAGTACCTACATAGTATTAATCTTCTTAAAATATCCATTCATGCTTTAAGGCTTCAGAAATTGCAATTGATGCTTTGAAAATTGCTATTTTTGCTTTAAATTAAAAGTTGTGGGGTCAGGCATTAGGGCTTCCTTTCCTGCAACTGTTATCTTCCTTCAACCTTAGCTTGCATCAATAGTGCCTTTGCCATTCCATCTTCAAATTTGAAGAATATGAGCCGAATACCCTAGTTGTACTCATGTTGACACAGTAATTCTTCTATTTTTAAAAGTTGGAGCATCACACATCCTAACTGAAAATAATATTGAATTCACAGTTGATATATAATGTTCAAACTCTCCAAAATGGATGAAGTACCAGTACCGACATGAAAAGGAAATGGGTAACGGATCCAGCAAGGGGGAATCACTATTGGCAGAAGTTGAAGTTGCAAGAAGAGAAAGGTTATTGGAAAGGAAACCCTAATTGCAAGACCTAGCCTGCAACTTTCAACTTAAAGCATTAGAAGTGATTTAAAGCATCAACTTCTACTTCTAAGAAAATCTATTGCTTTTATCAAAGCTTCAATTGTTGTTTTGAATGAAATATAATCCCACAATTTGTAAAGCATTAGAAATGATTTGAAGCATCAATTGCTGTTTTTAAGAAAATCAATTTCGATTTCCAAAGCGAAAATTGAGATTTTTGAATCATTAATTGTTGTTTTTAAAGAAAACGTAGCTCATTAAATGCATTTAAAACTATTGTAAATAAATTTCTAATAAATTTTATGTTAGAAAGATGTATCCACCTACCTGTGTCCAAATTCTGGATCATTAGTTGCCGTACATATCCTAGAATTTAGAAGGGGGAAAAATGAGAAAAGAATCTGAGTCATATATATGTACCCGTATCCGATGCCTGTGCCTAGCCCCAAGCAACATATTAGTTGATTCTCACACTGAATAAACAATCAAACTGGAAACCATTAAATATCCATCTGGCATTATAGTTACCTTTCATTCTCAGGCCCGAAAGAAAAAGTTTTCATGTTTCCAGCATCATCTTCAGGTCTCGTGACATTTTTTCTGGTTTTAGCCTGTTATCAAAGGACCACCCCAACAATGAATATTCAAATAGAGAATTTGATGTGTGAAGAATGAAGAAGATTGAGAATTATAAAGCTAAAATAGAAAGATCTATACGTTTTTTTTGTTGTGAACCTATTGACAGAGGATGGCTTGACTTGTGTACAAATAAAAGGTAATCTAGTTGATTAACAGAAGGCAGTCTTGATAATTGTTCTGGTTGAGAAGAGGAGTCTATTACCCTTCCATTAGAACTGCTGCATGCCATAGCTGAATCTGACGAGCGCATGCATTCAGATCCATTGAAACCAATCCTGAGAAAGTAGTTCTCCCTAAGCCTGCCAGTAACTTGAAACAGGGCACTTCTAACATTTTCATACTCGCCGATAATCTGTAGAAGGAAAAACCATTGTGAATTCAAAGTAGTAGTCAACCAAGGTCAGTGTATTTAAAAATTGAAACAAAACCAATAGATCTCCAACTGCCTAAGGAAGTCTATTGGGCTCCTATTACCACCTAAAATCTATCATATCATGCCAACACTCAATATGGATTGCTACCACTTCCCCAGGGAGTAACATCGATGTATTGTTATTGTATATTTTAAGAACAACAATGAAGGATGAAAACTTAATACAAACGCTAAGATTTACAATCAATTAAAAGTAACTTCTTTTTCCTCTTAGAACAACTCATAGTAACTAACGTTGTAAAATGATTCAAAGGTCAAAAGGGGTACACAAACTGGACCAAAGGAAACATCTACTGCTTCTCGAATTATAAGACAAATAGAAACTTTTTCTAAACAAAAATGGCCAGATATCAGTGAATCAATAACCTAAACAAAGAACGCATGGATGTCAAAAGGGGTACACAAACTGGAACAAAGGAAACGTCTACTGCTTCTAGAATTATAAGACGAATAGAAACTTTTTCTAAACAAAAATGGCCAGATATCAGTGAATCAATAACCTAAACAAAGAACGCATGGATGGATTGATCTTTCCTTAAATGAGATTCAGTAAGCAGAGATGGTTGTGGTCAATATTAAAAATCTTTTAAATTTTATCTCATAAAATTTGGCTTACTGAAAGTCTTAAAAAGAAGTCGGAGTTACAGCCGGCAAGAAGCTATATTTGATGCTCTGCTCTACTTCGATCAAATTAGTTCCCAGAAGCAGACTATTATGATGGATTTCAAAAAGGCATGGTTAATTATAAGAGCACGGATGAAAACAGAATGAATAAGGAAAAAAAAATAAAACGACTCAGAAATTACAGCATTAGAGGCATATATGAAGTCAATTCCTTCTCTAGTTTTTACAAACTAATGTGCATGTCCATGAACAATGTCCATCCATAGCTCTGTGTATAACAAATTATTTACTAATTTTTAAGCGTGCTACCAAAACTCAGGAGATATAATGATTTGAATCACGGAAAAAAAAAAAGAAAAAAAAAGCAACTGATGCCCAGACCTGAACCACTTTATCATCTTCAGCAGTACAATTTGGGATAAGACCTGCTCCCAATAATTGTATTTCAACACCAGATGCAGTACTAATATCCGAAGCAACTCTTCCGCCTTCATCTACCAAGCATCCCAATTGATTACTTTCAACCAAAATTCTTGCAGTCACATTCTCACCTTTACCCATGCCGGGTATTAAGCCACGGTCAAGGGCAACTTCTACAGATCTGGTAAAAACACGTATAATAGCAATCTGTGCAGGAGAGTGTAACGGATTTGGGTTCTGCAAAGATCACGAAAATAACTTAGAAGAAACAGGAAGTTTTGAGAAACATTGATGGCAGTAGCAAATATATAGCAGAAACTCAGTAAAATGGAAAACCTCCACTGAAGAGATAGTGGCAACACGCTCTCTCAATCCAGATATGAGAGATGAAAACTTTATACAAGCTCCAGTTTCTTTTTCCATAGATTTAACAATATTTGCACCTTTGCCAATCACGCCCCCAGCTGAAGCATTAGAACATAAGAGTCGAAACACCACATTCTTTAGGGTAACGTCTTCATCCAGGCTGAGCTTCAGTATAATACAAGAAGTTGGTGAAAAGAAAGAAAGAAATAAATAAATTTAACGTCTTTCATCAAATCTTTGCATTAACTAAATAATAATTTACTCAATTTCGTCTACCACTCCAGCTATCATATTAAACATATAGCAAGATGAACATATTTGAGTAACTCATCACCTATGTTGTTTCGACTTGAGTGCACGTGTCTAGTCACACAAATACATATCAAGGAGTCAGGCTCCTTTTTTTTTTTTTGGGCGCTATTCTAGGCCATGTTGATGCAACAAAAAATGATCCAAAATTTAGAATTGGACAAGTGGTTTTACAAACAAAAAATTTATATACTAATAGTTTTAAATGCATTCAATGGACCTGGTTTTCTTAAGATAGCAATTCATGCTTTGGAAATCACAATTGATTTTCTTAAAAGATGCATCCTAGGTGGCATTAATTGTTAGGTTNATGTTGATGCAACAAAAAATGATCCAAAATTTAGAATTGGACAAGTGGTTTTACAAACAAAAAATTTATATACTAATAGTTTTAAATGCATTCAATGGACCTGGTTTTCTTAAGATAGCAATTCATGCTTTGGAAATCACAATTGATTTTCTTAAAAGATGCATCCTAGGTGGCATTAATTGTTAGGTTCCATAGAGGAATATGGGTCACATTAAAGATGACCTATCAATGAATGCCACCTGGACACATGTTTTGCACCTACATAGTATTAATCTTCTTAAAAATAGCCATTCATGCTTTAAAAGTTATGGAGCTTCAAAAACAAAAATTAATGCTTCAGAAATCACAATTGATGCTTTGAAAATTGCTATTTTTGCTTTAAATTAAAAGTTGGGACAGGTATTATGGCTTCATTTCCAACAACCGTCATCTTCCTTCAACTTTAGCTTCCACCAATGGTGACTTTGCCATACACTCTTCAAATTTGAAGATTCTGAGCAAAATACCATAGCCGTACTCATGTCAACGCATAATTCTTCCATTTTGGAGAGTTCGAGCATCTCAGATCCTCAATGAAAATAATATCTAGTTTAGTTTATCAGCAATGCTCAATATCTCCAAAATTGATAAAGTGCCAGTACCGACATGAAAAGGAAATG
>CAIGRQ010116864.1:0-10267 GCA_903798375.1 Fraxinus sp. D2006-0159 | reverse complement strand
TTGAATGATGAACAATCATGTGTGGAAAGATATGTCATTTCTTAGCAACTATACAATTGCAAAATGGCAGAAGAATCTTCAGTCAGTACTCGTGTACTGAAGATGTTAACTACATTGAGAAGTTGTCTCAATTGAGTTCAGTCATAAACCATGAACTAAGTATAGACTTGGTTTTGCATTATCTACCAGAAAGTTATTCATAGCTAATTATGAATTTACATGAAGAAACTCAAATGCACACTCATTAAGTTGTTGAACATGTTTAAGATTATTAAGCCCAATATCAAAGTCTGAAGTGGACAAATCTTAGTAATAGATTCCTTTAAGGAAGTCTAAATGATGCTTTAAGAATGCAACTAAGATGACTGAGACAATCAAAGCGAATAAGGATAATACCAAACTAATGACCTTTATTATCATTTTGGAATGATAGGTCATTGGAAAAGAAACTGTAAGACTTATATTTGCTTCATTAGCTTCTTGGGTATTACATACCAGAAATGGGTCTTATATTTATAAATATGTAGAAACTAAATAGAAGTACAATACCAAATCTAATGACCCTTATCATCATTTTAGAATGATAGGTCATTGGAAAGGAAATTGCAAGGCTTATATCTACTTCATTAGTTTCATGGGTATTGGATACTAGATATGGATCTCATATTTGTATAAATATGTAGAAACTAAATAGAAGTAGATCACTGCAAAATGGAGAAGTTGATCTGCACGTTGAAAATGAACAAAGGTTTATGCATTGTTTGTAGGAGGATATTTATTGCCATTGCCTTTAAACTTAGTATTAAAATTAGAGAAATGTTATTCTCACCATTACCAAGAACATTATTTGAATTTCATATTTGGACATGAGTTATTTTAATATTAAGGAGTTATTCCTTTTACTTTGATAAGATCTTAATGGTTATGGTAAATTACAAAATAACATTTATATTCTAAATATTGAGTATTCTATAATGAGTATAGAAATTGTAAAGCATAAATTATAACATGAATAACACATACCTAACATTGCAAATTTGGTCCATATATGAGAATGTAATTCCAAAATTACATTGAATTATTTTAATGTTAGGGACAATTGTTGTTCATTTTTATCTTGATAAGATATTAATGTTTATGGTAAATTACAAAATAACATTTATATTTTAAATATTGAGTATTCTATAATGAGTATAGAAATTGTAAAGCATAAATTATAACATGAATAACACATACCTAACATTGCAAATTTGGTCCATATATGAGAATGTAATTCCAAAATTACAGAGAGATGTATATTTGGGTCACAAAATCATTTGACAAATGCGAAACTTGTCTGTTAGGCACAATGAACAAATCCTCTTTTACTTGAAAATATGAAAGATATGCACAATTATTGGGTCTAATACATAGTGATGTATGTGAACTCATATCAATTAATGCTAGATGAAGTTCCTCTTATTTTATCACATTTATTGATAACTATTTTAGAAATGTTCATGTATATTTGACGAAATTCAAGCATGAAACTCTTGAAATGTTCAAAGTATTTAATCTAGAATTAGAGAAACAAATAGGTAAATGTATTCTCACACTAAGACTTGATCGAGGTGAAAAATGTATAAAAGGAATAATTTTAGATTATTTAAAAGAGAATGAGATTCTCTCACAGTGGATTCCTCCACATACACTGCAACATAATGGTGTATCTGAAATGAGAAATCGTACACTATTAGATATAGTGAAATTAATAACAAGTCATCCAAACCTTCCAAAATCGTTTTAAGGTCATGCACGAATTGCCATCTAAGTCTGTTGACAAAATTCCATATAAGTATTGAAAAAGAAAAAAGGTTCAACTTGTCTCATATTAAATTTGGAACTATGACGCTTATATAAAGCGCACTGAAGCAGATAAGCTTGAAGATAAATCCGAAAAATACATATTTGTGGGACATCCGAAAGAGATATTTGGATATCAATTCTATAATCACATTGAGAAAAAAGTCTTCATCTCACGACATACAGTCTTCCTAGAGAAGAGAGATTATTCTAGGAAAGGACAGTGGGAGTAAAATAGAAGTTAAAGGTAAGCATGAAACTCTTGAAATGTTCAAAGTATTTAATCTAGAATTAGAGAAACAAATAGGTAAATGTATTCTCACACTAAGACTTGATCGAGGTGAAAAATGTATAAAAGGAAGAATTTTAGATTATTTAAAAGAGAATGAGATTCTCTCACAGTGGATTCCTCCACATACACTGCAACATAATGGTGTATCTGAAATGAGAAATCGTACACTATTAGATATTGTGAAATTAATAACAAGTCATCCAAACCTTCCAAAATCGTTTTAAGGTCATGCACGAATTGCCATCTAAGTTTGTTGACAAAATTCCATATAAGTATTGAAAAAGAAAAAAGGTTTAACTTGTCTCATATTAAATTTGGAACTATGACGCTTATATAAAGCGTACTGAAGCAAATAAGCTTGAAGATAAATCCAAAAAATACATATTTGTGGGACATCCGAAAGAGATATTTGGATATCAATTCTATAATCCCATTGAGAAGAAAGTCTTCATCTCACGACATACCGTCTTCCTAGAGAAGAGAGATTATTCTAGGAAAGGACGGTGGGAGTAAAATAGAAGTTAAAGGAGTTCAAGAGTCCACAAATATAGTTGACTAAGTAGATAAAGTTGAGTCTGATCTCACACCTATTGAGGGACATACTCTTGATCAAGGAGTTGAGACTTATGAGGACACATTAGCTCCGTGTAAATCTTGTAAGATAATTCAACTTCCTAAAAGGGTACAAACCCATTATTAAATTAGCCTGTAATGATTAGCTGCTTGATGAACCTACTAATTATGCAGAAACAAAGTCAAGTGCTGACTCAAAGAGATGGCAAGAGGCCATGAAATTTGAGATGAACTCAACATATGTGAACAAGGTTTAGATCGACCAGCCTGATGGGTTAGAACCCATAGGTTGTAAATGGATTTACATGAAAAAGGTCGACATAAATGGAAACATGGACATATAAAGTAAGGCTAATAGCAAAAGATTATACACAAAGACAAGGAGTTGACTTTGATAAAGCTTCTTAGCCTATAGTCATGCTAAAGTCCATTCAAATTTTGCTTGCAATAGCTGTATACCATGACTATGAGATATGGTAAATGGATGTCAAAATTGCATTTCTTAACAGGAACTTGCAAGAGGAAGTGTACATGACACAACTTAAAAGTTTTGAATCCAAACATGCTTACAAGGTATACAAGTTTGATTAATCTATATATGGATTGAAGCAAGCCTCTTGAAGCTGGAATCTATGCTTTGATGAGAAAATCAAAAAGCTTTGCTTATATCAAAAACAAAGAAGGCTCGTGTGTTTACAAAAAGATAATGGGAGCGTTATCGTTTTCCTAATATTGTATAAGACATATTATTAATAGAAAATGACGTCCATGTATTTCAATCGTTGAAATTATGGTTGTAAAATTATATCTCCCATGAACGATATGTGAAAAACAACTTGATCTATAGAGATAAATCTAGAAGATTGCTTAACTCATCTTAATTCGACATAGATAAAATCATTGAAAAGATTTTATATGGAGAAAATGAACTGAGATATCATGGATACATTGATGCTAACTTCTAGTCTGACTAGAATGATAGCATATGTCAATCAGGATATTAGTTTACTCTTAAGCTATATGTTAGAAAGGTTCCAAATATGAAACAATAGTTTCTAGTCATACTAGAATGATAGCACCTATCAATCAAAATATTAGTTTACTCTTAAGTGATGTGTTGGAAATGTTCTAAATAGGAAACAATCGTTGATTCAATAGAAGAAGCCTTATACATCATTACTTTAGAAGCAACAAAGATTGTGGTCTGGATAAAGAAGTTCATCAATAAGCTTGGAGTAGTTCCTAACATTCTTGATCACGTACTTCTGCATTGTGATAACAATGGATCCATCACACAAGCGAAAGGAACCAAGGTCTCATCAATGATCCAAAAATGTTAAGGTGGTATCATCTCATTGGAAAGATAATACAATATAGTGACATAAAGAAAGAACGAATTCCCACACATTATAGTAATGCAGATCCACTGACAAAGAGTTGTCACGGCATAAACATGATTGTCAAGTAGACTCTTATGGTATAAGATACATAAGTGATTGGATTTAGTGTAAGTGGGAGTTTGTAATTATTATCTTCAATCAATTTTGGACATAAACACTTTTAATATATATAATTAATGCAATTTTATGATAGATCTATTATTTAATTAATATTCAATTAACTTAAATAATAAAGTCAGTTGATTCATAACTTAGTAATTTGTTAATCACAAAGAGTTGTGATTGTGAGATACAAATTACATATGACTAAGTTTTAAATCATCTGTGTTCGTATGAAATAACAAAATATGGATATCGTTATTAAGGATAGACCATCACGTGTAGCATTTATTATTTGTGAAGTAAGTAGCTGATCTCACAAACTAAAGTGTGATGACACTTAAATGAACATGCGAATGTTTTGTTATAGAACAAAATATTGGAGACCCGCTTGAGAGATTCCACATGGATAACTATCTAAGTGTCAGTGATTAATCTCTAATGTATGGGAGTAGAATTGGTCCTTTGGCTTAAGGTCGTTATAGTACCTTATATGAGGACAGTCATACTTTGATGATGTTGGATGTTGCTCTACTAAGGGTTGCTAATACAACATTGTTTGGATATGTCAAGAATCATATGAAGGTTGTGAATGATCAATAGATGATTCGCCACTCTTAAATAGTAAGAGATTATGATCTACATTTTATCCAGTTAAGTTGATAATGAGATCATTGGTTAATGTGAACTCATTTGTTGTTCTGCTAAGGGTTGCTAATACAACATTGTTTGGATATGTCAAGAATCATATGAAGGTTGTGAATGATCAATAGAGGATTCATCACTCTTAGATAGTAAGAGATTATGATTTACATTTCATTCAATTAAGTTAATAACGGAATCCTTGGCCAAAGTGTACTCATAAGTCGAAAATGAGTTTTCGACTTGTATTGACTTTATAGTGGGATGAAAGATATGATCGAATAATTGAGATTGACATATATACATATCTCGTAATTGATTAGATCATATTGACGAAATGATTATAGTTTTACGTTAAAAGAACAAGTTTAATTTTGTCATACTACATGATATTCTATGTTATATGTATTGCACTGACACATTGTTAGGTGTCAATCTGGTACAATGGATGTGAATTGATGATAAATTTAAAAGGGGTATTTTAATTTATCAATTTTGGTTAAATCAAAACAATAATTCGTGTCGTTAGGCATCGTGATCAGAAACCTGATTGGTCACTCAGAAAAGGATAATCGGAAGTGAGATTCATCAATTAATTAATTAACAAGTGTTATACAATTAATTAATTGATTCATTAAGTTATTAGGGTCTTAGACAAATAGTAGAGAACAATATTCATATTCTTGCTAGTACAAGAAAACAAAAACCCTTATTCTCTCATTCTTTTTCCCTGTGTGGAATTTCATTGGATGTTGGATAATTGGACGGCTGTAGATTCAGATCCTGATTGTTCGTGTTCCAAGATTAACAAAAGAGTTTGCAAAATTTACATAAGGTATAATTCTGTATCAAAGTTTCTATCTAAATACAAAACAGATCTTTGGTGGGAATTGAAATTATTTTATTTTCTGTTATGCGTGTTAAGTAAATTTCCAACAAATAGCCAGCAAAGAAATCATACTGGTAAAAAATAAATTAGAAATGTGATTAGAATTGAGATGTGCTCGTTAAATTCTAAGACAATGATGGTTCTAGAAGAAAACAAATGAAACAAATTCATGAAAATTTTGTGTCCAACATGCTTAAATCTTTCAACATTAAGATCGAACTTCCTATTTTAAAACTTTATCTCTTATATCACTCGACTTGATGATATTGTTGAAAATTTACTTAATCATGGACAGTGAAAAATAAAATATATTTCAATTTCCACAATGGATCTACTCTGTATTTAGATAGAAATTGTAATAGAAAATTATACCTTAGATGAATTCCTTGAAGAACAATTCTGATGCATATCCATAGCTACCCAATTATCCAACCTCCAATGAAAATTCACATAGGGAACCATATTGAGAGAACTAGGGTTTTCTTTCCTTGTACTAGTAAGAATATAATTATGTTCTATTATGATTTTTCAAACCCTGACAACCTATTAATAAAAGTTCAAGTCTTAGCCCGTCTCTTAAACTTAATTTGGTCCAATATTTAATTAATCCAATTTATTAATTTGGGCTTATTAAAAGCAACTCAATTAATTAACTGTCCAACTCTAGTTAGTTAGTTAATTAATTTGTTAATCTCATTCTTCTAGTTCTTTTTTTGTGTGTGACCCATTAGATTCACAATCACAATACTTAACGACATGAATTAATTATTTTGATCTAATCAAAAATTGATAAATTAAAAAACCCATTTTTAATTGATCATTAATTTACATCCATCGTCCCAAATTGAAATCTAGCAATGTGTTGGGGCAATACATGTGATGGAAAATGTCAGGTGGTATGACAAAACTAAACTTGCTCGTTTACCTTGAAACTATAATCCCTCCGCCAATATGATCGATCAATTAAGAGATATGGATGTGTGTCAATCTCAATTATCGATCATATCTTTCATCTCACTTTAGCCAAGGTTTTCGTTATCAACTTAATTGAATGAAACGTAGTTAATAATCTCTTACTATCTGAGAGTGACGAATCATCTATTGATCATTCATAATCTTCATATAATTCTTGACATACACAAACAATATTGTATTAGTGACTCTTGGCAGAGTAAGATTCAACATCACCAAAGTATGACTGTCGCCATATAAGGCACTACGATGACCTCAAGTCGAAGGACAAGTCGAAGGACTAATTCTACTATCGAACTTTAGAGATTAACCATTGATCCTCAGATAGTTATCCATGTGGAATATCCCCAGTAGGTCATCAATATTTTGTTCTATAACATAACATTCACGTGTTCAATTAAATGTCACCACACTTTTGTTTATGAGATCAACTACTTACTTCACAAGTAAGAAATGTCACATGTGATAATATATCTGTAATAATGATATCCGTATCTTGTTATTACTTACGATCGTGGATGATTTAAGATTCAATCATATGTAATTTATATATCACAATCACAACTCCTTGTAATAAACAAATTACTAAGATTTGAATCTACGAATTCTATTATTTGAATATTAATTAAATAATAAATCTACAATACATAGAATGCATCAATTATATATTAAAAGTGTTTATATCCAAAGTTGATTGGACATAGGACATAACACTTATAGATACATACACTAATTTTCAAACACATGAGAATTTCAAAGACATGGATAAAAGATTTCCCTAATTTGTTTGATAATGGCTATGATTGGAGGAAACATCAACATGAAGACATCCTCAATGCCAAACATCTAAGGTCTATATATAGCCTTGTTTGGTACAATCTAAGTCTAAGTCAACAATTAATTTTAACAACATATTTTGTAGGTCTTGTTGACGATAAAAATTGGATCAAATGATTTTATTGACAAACAATTACAATCAAAGATCAATGTAAATATAACAAACAAATCCTCTCACCTAACTATGAGTTTCACGTCCTAAGTTTGCTAGTCTAGATACTTAAAGTAGAACAAGAGGAGAAATAACTATTTTAGAAGAAGATATTTGAATTGCATGACATGCTTCAAATGGATAGGGTATTTAAAAATTTCCTTCCAAACCTTGGGGTAGTTTGGTAACTTTTACTCTGTGCTAGGTGGCTACTCTTTATTGGTAATCTGATAATTGATTTCGGTTAAGAGTCACATTTTATTTATTCGCCCATGAGCTCCTTATTCATGACCTGAAGGCAACCTGTTCATGTTGGATGGTTCACGATCCTTGGGTAAACTTGTGCTTTTTATCCTTGTTGCCTATATTTTTTATACCTCGTCGTGAGGTATGTTTTTAGTGAAGCAACATTATTCAAAGCCGTGTGCTTCTCTGCAAGATCTAACAAATAGTCCCTCAAGTCCGGGTTTAATATTTATATTGTAGTGAACATTTCCTTAGTGATGCATGATGTAGGCCGTTTCTTGAGAATACATGTTATGATAGCTATGGATGTTACGTACTGCAAGGTTTTTTTTTTTTTTTGCGATTTTCTTTGGTAGTGCTCTGCAAGCATTTAAAGCATGCAACCCATGTTTGACCTCATCCATTTAGTTTTTAAATCTTGGTCAGGTGCCTACTAGCTTTTGACGATTATGATTGCAAGAAACATTCGAATGGCCCTGATCTCTTGTCGATTCAATTGACGATTTTCGTTTGGACTTATAAATATATTCTTCTTTCTTACCATTGTTTTTTCTTCTACATCTGTGTACTTTGTAATGATATCTATATTACCGATGTTACTACACTTGTTCTGCCATTGCATATTTCTTTCATTTAAGTTCGTGTTCATTCTTTTTTGTTTTCAAAATTTATCTATGTGAGCGGTTTTCTTGGGTAGTCACTCTCAATCTAGGGTTTACGAATATGTGAGTTATCTAGATTCGGAGGGTAATGTAGTGTGCATGTTGTAAGAAACATGAACCCGCCTCTCTCCTTTTTTAGGGAAGAGAGGTGGGGAAGGGAAAGATCTTGCTAATCTTTATTAGACAGAATGAGTTTATAGCTTTGCTATGCCCCAAATATCTTTAAACCCGTCCTCTTTTGGCCACGCAGCTTTTATGACTGCTAAAAATGGGGTCCTCAACACATTTTCTTTACCACTTTTTTGCTTTTGACGTTGTTTATGGAAAGATTAAGTTTGCTTATCAAAAAATAGTAGTAAATCTTTTGATATTCATGAAAAGTGTTATTTCTACTCTAGGGCATGTTTCATATTTTCCTCTTTCAAGTGCAGGTTACATTGATATTCTGTTTACAAAGATGAAGATTAATTTCATTGCTAAATGTCAAAATTTGGCTCCTCCCCTCTCTAAAGATACATCTGCAGAGGGTTCCCAAAAGGATAAAGGCTCAACTTAAAGTGTAGCTAAATGACCCCTATTGCCTCAAGAGGCTAGAGGTTCGCAGGTATCTGGGTCCCAATCTCCAATTCAAATAAGGGACCCTACGAAGGGAAAGAGAAAGGTTCCAGAGGGATCTGAACATGGTCTTGAGTCCACGACTTTGTTTGACATCCGCCATGACGAGGAGCTAGATCCCAAACAGCTAGATCTACATTTATCTATTTTAATACCGATTGAGAGAAATTCACCGAGAACATGTCCCTTAAACAATGAGAGAACCTGATTGATGCTCATCTCTCGCAAGCTACTGTCCTTCATCATGATCAGGAAACGGAGTAGGAGGTATGTGTTGGAAATCTACTTAATCATGCGCAGTGGAAAATAAAACAGATTTCAATTCCCACCAATGATCTGTTTTGTATTTAGATAGAAAGTGTGATAGAAATTATACCTTTGATGAATACTGCAAACTCCTTTACNGGAGTAGGAGGTATGTGTTGGGAATCTACTTAATCATGCGCAGTGGAAAATAAAACAGATTTCAATTCCCACCAATGATCTGTTTTGTATTTAGATAAAAACTGTGATAGAAATATACCTTTGATAAATTCGACAAACTGCTTTGCTGATTCTCGAACTCAAATGATCACGATCTGCAATTCAAGCTGTCCAATTGTCCAGCCTCCAATAGTGATCCACATAGAGAACAAGGATGCCGACTAGGATTTTCTTTTCTCGTGCTAGCAAAAATAATGAATTATTCCATACAGTTTTCAAACCCTAGCAGCCTATTAATATAAATCTAAGCAGGCTTGGCACATCTCTTAAATTTAACCCAGTCCAATATTTAATTAATCAAATTAATTAAATCTTGTCCATGAATTAATTAATCTATTAATTCAAGCATATTAATAAACAACTCGATTAATTAATTCTCCAACACTTGTCAATTAATTAATTGGTAAATCTCATTCTTCTGGTTCTCCTTTGTGTGTGACCCATTAGATTCTCAATCACAATACCTAACGACGTGAATTATTATTTTGATCTAATCAAAATTGATAAATTCAAATACCCATTTTTAATTTATTATCAATTCACATCCGCCGTTCCAGATTAACA
>CAIGRQ010116859.1:0-10842 GCA_903798375.1 Fraxinus sp. D2006-0159 | reverse complement strand
CATCCAAACACGCCACAACGATTTAAAAAACGCTATTCATTTATATGCCAAACGCTATCTCTTCTTTTGTAAACGAAACTTTCCCCAAATCCAACCTAAAATCCATTTCCCCCAAATCCACCTCAAGAACCCTAAACCCCTAAAATAATTCAATCGGTGAGAAGCGCAAGGGGTTACGGAGAAGAGGAAAGGAAGAAAAGGGCCCGAAATCTAACCCGGAATCCTTTCTCCCCAAATCCACCTCAAAATGAAAATGCTTTTGATTTGTTACTGAAAATGGCTCAAAAGGAAGCGCAAAGGGTTGTGGAGATATTCTTCAAGAGTACACCGTTGATGAAGAAGGTATATATTTATATTGATTATTGTTAATTTGTTATGTGAGGCTATCATCTAAAAGATTTGGTGTAATTGGATTTCTCTGTTTGAATGAATAGAAAAGGAATAAAAAGAAGGCAAAAATTGCAAGTATCGTCCAGAACTAGCTGCCAAATATTCTTTTAGATTTTTGAGATGCTAGAAATAAACTATTTAATTAACCCGGGGTGGGGTTGGAGAGTAATGTTCTTATCTACTTGTTGACGAAAGTGTTGGACCTTATTCTTTAAACACTGCAATGTATTTTCTAATTGTAGTGCGAGTTTTGTGTGTTTTCATATGTTTGCCTGTCTAATTGACTTCTCATGGCTTCAGATCTTCCAGATGCCGATGAAGAGGAAGGCTCTGATACTGAAAAAGTTATTGGTAGGTTTACTTCTATTATAGTTTCAGTGCACTGTGCATATCATTTCTATTAGTTGAGTACCAGTTCTTGAGCCTGAGACTCGGTTGTGTTCCAAATCGACTTGAACAAGAAGAATTGGTTACTTTTTTCTATGTTATGGAAATGAATTGTTCACATATTGCTTAAACTATTTTTTCTACATTTCTCATGCTTCCATTTGATTATGATCATGTGGATTAGATGCTTCAAATGGAATATTTTCTATTGGTAATTTGAAGGTGGGTCTAGTGGAGAATCGAGATGTGTTTGTCTGGGTAAATCGAAGCCTAAAGATCCAATTGAGAATTTGTCGTGTATGTCAAGAAAAATTGCTCAAATAACAAAACAAGAAGACGTTGAGATTTCCGTCAATATAACGTTCCGCAAGTGAAAAGGAGCTACGAAGGAGAGCGGGATAGGCTCTTCCTTTTCAAAGAATAGACAGAAAATCACGGTGCTGAACTTAAGCTAGAACATTACTCATGCCTTGTGGATTTGTTGGCTCGATAGTGCATTTAATATGATTACGAAGATACTCATTGGAATGAAGCCTGGTGCTAGTGCATGGGGGGCGCTCTTGAGTGCTTGTAGGAACTATGAGAACACTGAGCTCGGTGCAGGTGCTCTTGATCAAGTTCTTGGAACCATCAATTTCTGCTAGATATTTACTTGTATCAAACATCTATGTGGCTGGTGGTTCATGGGTTGATGCCTTGTCTGGGTAAATCGAAGCCTAAAGATCCAATTGAGAATTTGTCGTGTATGTCAAGAAAAATTGCTCAAATAACAAAACAAGAAGACGTTGAGATTTCCGTCAATATAACGTTCCGCAAGTGAAAAGGAGCTATGAAGGAGAGAGGGATAGGCTCTTCCTTTTCAAAGAATAGACAGACAGAAAATCACGGTGCTGAACTTAGGCTAGAACATTACTCATGCCTTGTGGATTTGTTGGCTCGATAGTGCATTTAATATGATTACGAAGATACTCATTGGAATGAAGCCTGGTGCTAGTGCATGGGGGGCGCTCTTAAGTGCTTGTAGGAACTATGAGAACACTGAGCTCGGTGCAGGTGCTCTTGATCAAGTTCTTGGAACCATCAATTTCTGCTAGATATTTACTTGTATCAAACATCTATGCGGCTGGTGGTTCATGGGTTGATGCCTCCAGGATGAGATGGATGGTGAAGGAGAAAGGCGTAAAAATGGTTGATGGTTACAGTTTGGTGCATATATGTAATCGAGTAAATGGCTTATGTTGTAGTTGTCAAACTCCATGTCTATGTAATTGATTCTAAATTTGGCAAAAATTATGTTTGGTGTACGTTTCTATTTTTTGGCTATTAATTGAAATCTTGTTTGACATGTATGATATGTTTGATAAGCATAGTTTGTAAATTATGCTTGATATGTAATCGAGAGTGCTGGATTTTGACACAAATCATGGGTATCGAGTGTAGATATTAGCATAAGATAAAAGACATTACAAGTGTAGATAGATAGTAGCACTAATGCAGTAGATTGAAAAGCTCTTATTAGCACTAGCACCAGTAAGAAGAGGACATATTACGTTATGGTAGAGCAGAGTAGAACTTATCCTCGGTCATTCCAAATGATTATTCACTTAATAAGCAGGCTCTCTCCTCCGTGTCGACCCCCTTTATGCTAACATATATTATAGTACAAACATGACAAAGTTCGAAGCAAAAACTCTCTTTACAATCCTACTGTGGAGGTCACAAATTGTTGAAACAACTACTAGGTACATTTCACGAAGGATGATGAATCACTATAAGTTGATAATCATCATCAGTCTGTCTCATGATCAGGCACTGGTGAATTATGAATACCAAGCTGGGGATCGTCCTCTGCCTCTAAGCAATCTTGTGGTGGCACTTGGTTCCATTTATTGTAGGGGTTCCGTTTGCAGGAATTTGATGATCTATAGACCGTCCCCTAATGACAATCAGCACGTCATGGAGAACAAGAAACATGCATTTCAAACCCCAGTAACTAAATGCAACATGGATGAGTTCCAACGAAAAAATCCAGGCAAAATGACCCATTCATTTAACAAGCAAATACATGCATTGTTAATCACCAAAAATACCACACTCTATATCGAAAGCACCACATTGGAATTACTATCACGGAATCGGGGCAGTATCTATTTTGAGGCTAGAAGCTTCCCCTGTTGCTTTGTCAGCAGTCTCCTTTTCAAGCTTTTCAACTCCTAGCTCTGCAAATCCCACCCAAAAAACTCTGATATTTATGCGATTTTGAGCATAAATTCTTCAAGTGCTCGAAATCAGTATTGATCAAAAGTCATAATCCCCACTTCAAAAATCAAAGATTCTAGAAACCCAATTCATAAGATCAAACAAAATCAAAATCTGGATTATTGAGAAACAAAATTGATTTCGTGCTTAGGGTTTGGATTGTCGACTTGATTTCGATTTAGGGGATTTAGGGTTCTGGTTTCCATTTCGATTAAGAAGATTTCAAGAAATCAAATTGATTTTCTTTCCGTTTCTTGTTTGTATGATACGTTATCAAAGTGAAATGATGCTGACTTGAAGATGAGTTAGCAATTAACATTACATTTGGAGACAAATTAATCGGCCAACTCAAATTTCTGTTCGTCACATCAGCACGTCTACTAACAAATTTCGACCGGTAAGTAATAGACAATAACGGAGTAAAGTACAATGGCTAATGAGATAATTTTGAAAGTTCGATGAGTAATTCGTGACATGGTATAAAGTTTGGTGGCTAATGAAACATTTAACTTCGTTTAACCCCTAGTTTCGAAGTTGAGGCATAAACCCACAAGCCGTCAACGCAAAATCCTCTTGTACAATGGAAACCGAATTGGTGATAGCCTCATCGCCGACGGACGCCGGCATCAGCTGCTGGGATCTCCACACGGGCGCCGAGCACTTGCGCTTCAAGACGTGCTCCTCCCCTCCTCACGGTCTCGCCTCTGTCGCTGGCCGCTTCCTGGCCTCCTCCCAAATCCGGGACCCAAAGTCCTCTTCCGGCTCTATTCTCTACTGGTCCTGGAACAAGGTAAGCTCATCAAACTCATGTATTAATGAGTATTACGTTAAGAATGTAAATGAATGAAGCCAAGTTGTTAAGATATTAAAGAAAATTAAGTGGGAGTTACCGTTTTATGACAACTTAAACGCATCCTGTATGGATTAAAAATATTGCTTAAAATACTTATCATTGTTCGAAAATTTTAGTGAAGTTGGGACTTGTCAACATATAACATAGTTTTTTTGTTTGAATTTTGTGAACTTGAGTAGACATCAAGAGCTCTTTTAGCGACGCCCTAAGTCTGCTTAACTATTCCTCAAACTCTAATTGAATTTCTTGTTTATTTTGCTTCGATTTGACTGGTTCTTGGAGAATTTTTTTATTTTTGATGAATATACTAACGGGAACCCAATTAACATTTTAAGTAGCAACTTTTTATGTGAACTTTAAGGTCATGTAGGCATTGCTTCAGGAAAAGGTGGAAATTCACTATTAGAAGATAAGATTTTCAGTTCGAAATGAAATGATTGAAACTAATTCAACAATTGATTTTTCTTACTTTGAACTCACAGCCTCAGGTTGAAGTCAAGAGCTTCCCTGCTGAACCTGTAAAGCCACTTATCTCGAATAGCGAAGGAACTTATATTGTGGGAGGAGGTATTTCAGGCGATATATACTTATGGGAGGTAAATTGAATATAGTACTTTTCAATTGATGGTTCCTTACTATAGTAGTAGTGATTGTAATAACTGATGCTTTTGCTGCGAATATGTTTCAATATATGTAGGTTTCTACTGGGAATTTGCTTAAAAAATGGCATGCACATTACAGGGGAGTTACTCGCATGGTATTTAATGATGATCAGTCCCTTTTGATTTCAGGGTCGGAGGATGGATGTGTTCGAGTTTGGTCGCTTTTCATGTATGTGATAATTCTAGCTTCTTCTTTTTTTGGCTGGCATATAACTCATTTGCTGGATACCTAGTGAAAGTTATTATGTTATTTTAGGATCTTTGGTGGTGCAAATAGGGAGGAAGCAAGGAATCTCTATGAGTATAGTTTCCACGAGCATACTTTGAAAGTGACAGACATTAAAATTGGGTGCGGTGGATGTAATGCAATTATTATGTCTGCTTCTGAGGATCGTACTTGCAAGGTGTGGCATACTATTTATTCTGCTGGTTGATACCATATTTAAAGTATTTTACTTTCAAAAATTTGTTAAGCTATTTTTAATGAAGGACTCGTTCTTTTGAAGACTAGCAGTATATATGTAACTATGTATGTTGCAAATTCCACTTTTCTGTTGTTTGCAAACTACTACTCTTCAATAAAATTGCCAATTTTTCATCTTTATTTAATATAAACTGACCCCTTTGTACCAGAGATGTTTGTATGCACATGATCATCTGCTAAGAGCACAATATTATTTCATGTACCATGGTCTTCTGAATGAATAGATTTACCACCTTATGATGCTTAATTCAGGCTCTCACGTTATGCTTTTAACAATTTATGGACTTATCCTAGGTATGGAGTTTATCTACAGGAGAACTTTTAAGAAATATTGTCTTCCCCTCAATAATTGATGCAATTGCATTGGACCCCTGGGAGCATGTTTTTTATGCTGGTGGTAGAGATGGTAAGATATACATTGCTGCATTAAATGCTCCAGGAACCTCCAACAGCAGTTACGGGTTACATATCATTGGTTCATTATCTGAGCACAGGTTTGCCAGATTTCTAACATATTTATGCTTCAGCTTTTGAACAATGTGAAAAGTGAAAATATGTAGTTTTACTCTCTTTTCTTGTGTTCATACCTACTTTAAATGGTTTCCTACATTTTTTATTTCGATATTTTGGCTGCTTAACTCCATATGGTCATTTTTTGTTTACAAGGTAGTTCTCAGAGAGATTATTGATGATTTGATTATCAATTATTTGATAGGACTCAATATACATTTGCCTCGTAATAATTTTGTGCATTTAGCCAATGCCCTATCAAAATTTTCATAAAAGCATATCATTTGAAAAGCAAAAGCATTTTATAAATAACATCTTTAGAGTTTAACTTTTGTCTGATTTGAAGGAGTTTTATGTTTGCCCTTTCTGCCTTTTGTTTCCATTTTAGCTCTTGTCCTGAATGAATTTCCTATCTTTGTAACAGTAAGGCTATTACGTGCTTAGCTTCTAGTGCTGATGGATCTCTATTGGTTTCTGGTTCTGTGGATGGCATGATTCGAGTTTGGGACACTAAAAGACGCAACATTACTCGTGTCTTTAGACATGCCAAAGGTACATAAATTTCAGCTACTACTTTTAGGTCATTCACTGCACTGTCATGCAAATTGCCTCATTATTCAGCTCATTTTTACCCTGTTATTGGCATGTCTTTTAATTTTCACACCTTTTTATGTTATGATTTTTCAGAAGATTTGCTTATCGTCAAAGAGATGTAATTATGCTGATAAATGTGGTTTATATATATATATTCAGTTTTTGATGTTTGAATCCGAGGGCAGTTTTATTTGTACATCCCTTTCGGCTTCACTTTTAATGCAATGTAGTAAATTTTGCATTCTGTACACTGGAGCAAGATCTCAAGTCGCCTATTGTTGCCAATAGTAGGGAAATGTTACTCTTGATGGTTTGTGTGCGCATGATCATCTAATACTCATAGAAAGCCCAAGTCAGTGGTTCATTAACATGCATATGGGCTGTTTGAATAAGGAATTTGGACGGACATAAGGCACATGACATCTATATATTAAACTATCAAACTGCAACTATCCATGTAGCAGTGTTCTTCCTCCTTGAGAAACAGGTTATAACTGAGTTGAGAAAAGTGGGCAAATCAATTAGGATCGCAGTTTTTGTGTTACCATGCATATCCTTGAGGAGAAATTCATAAAACCCTCAGCAGTTAGACCTACATATGGTTCCTTGCCATGGCTAAATAGAAGATTTAAAATGTCCTGCTTCCACGTTTGACTAGGTGTGCCAGTTCTATAATTGCTCTCTGGTAACCACCATAATGACAGGTGAGTTTTATCTTATGACAATTTTGAAATTGGTTCATGTATTTAACCTGGACAACTGTCATTAAGTGACAACTCTTATGCCTCTAGCAGTTTCCTTATGAATTTTGCTATAACCTTGTATAAAAGAATACATAAAATCCAAGAAAAGATTAGAACATGTGCAACCTTGGCAGCTCTACTGTTGAATAGGTTTGCAGTCTGCTACATTACCATCAATATTGTTTTTCAACAATTGCAATCTATAACGCAATTCTGGTTAAGGTATCTCCTTATTAATTTCTAAGCATTATCTAAAGGCGCAATGAAGTCAATTGGCCTGATTATAACTCCTCAGAATTAGGTCAATCTTTGGATTATAATGTTAGGAGAGAGGAAGGACGGTAACATTTTAATGTGACAGTTAGAAGCCACGTGGATTTCAAATAGGTAGGGTGCATGTGATGAGTTGGTGATCCTATTTTTATTTATCCGAGCTTTATGTAGCAGTTTTTTCCTTAGAAAACTTTTTGCACCACGAGAGCTGTGATCTAGTTTGTATACATCACACTTTTTCGGTTATGTGCTGCTGATTTACACTAAAATATTTGATCAGTGTGAGTGCATCTGATCATCTTAATTATTGCATCATTATTTATTGAGAAATGAATTTTTTTAACTAATTATATATTCGTTCACATTTTGCAGGTCCTGTCAACAATGTTCTTGTTGTTAGACGGCCACAGCATTTAAATCCTGGAACATCTACAAATACCCAAGCTTCCTCATTAAGGGCATATGTTTGGCCATTGCCACCGCCACTGCAAAAATATGCCAATTCAGTAGATGAGAATGCCTATATTAAAACATTCATCAGTCCTCAGACTGCTTCAAACAAACTCTTAGATGATTCATACATCAGCGTCCAAACGATGGAAAAGCTAATTATAGAACAGCAGGTACATATTTTTGCTAGATGAGAATCAATTTGTCCTCAGAAATCCTTGTTTGAACCCATTGTGTATTCTTGTGTATGTTTGAGTTCGTATCTCTCTAACTAAGCAATAGCTGCATCCTATGACTTATGACAGCTTGATTCATAATCGTAATGCTTAATTCATAACACCTGCATCCAAGCCTGCTTGAAAGAGAAAATCGACAATGGTATATGTGCATTGCTCCTAATTGCTAATTGCTTTACCGGGGGCTGGTTTTCATACTAAATTTCTGATACAGATATCAAATGACACCATATTGAATCTTCTTGTACATTATTAAAATTGGGGATATCCCTTAGAAATAGCATTATGACTTGAGTTGAAAAGAAACAGATAAAAGCCTGTCATAAAATTCGTCGATGGTGATTCCCCATGAAACTCTGATATACACTGGCACTCTCAATGGAAGATGCAGTGACTAAAGTTGCAGCTCTTGCAAGTTAACCCTGTTCTTATTATTGTTTTTGTTGATGATGTTATTCCTGTCTTCTTCTCCTTCCGCAGAGTTTGCACAAGTAACAGTGGTACAACTCAATCTATTTCTAAATGATAATCCTAGAGCTTGGTTAACTTAATCCATGTAAGCAGGCAGAAAGTGTCTGAATAGATTAAAAACAAAGGATTTTTCTGGTATACTATCAATATACTACATGTAGGTTATTAAGCCAATACAGGTTTTAGTTGTCATATAGCATACTAGAGAATATTATCAACTAGATGTTAGCCTATGCCTATGATGTTCAAACATGAGGTCAGACAGGGCCACAATTGAAATGATTGAAAGTATATGAGCAGATAGCCACACAGGTTCTTTAAGTGCCTGCAATCTCAAATATTTTAATTATATTAAACACAATTTTGTATCCTTTATATGCATTTGACTTGCAACAGGTGAAGATGAAACAATGAGTTTGGCGAGATAACTTTTATTTAATTTCCTTAAAGCAAGAGAGAACACACTTCTATCGTCGTACAATTCCCTGAAAATTTTTTTACTGCTGATTTCCTTTTCCTGACAACTGTTCCAGAGTCCATCTCAATCTTCTTCAAGGATGTTTATTGGAATTGGTATCATAGTAGAGAAGTATTTTAATTTTGAAAGTCGTTTCCCCATGATTAAGATGACCCGATCTTTTGTGGATAGTGACAAGAATCGATGCTTGAAGAAGATATGCATGTCAGATATATGGGAGACATCAGACATGCTCTAAAATGAGTGTTTTAATAAGTTTCTACTGTACACTAGGGGTTGTTGGGTGCTTACCAGCATGTAATTGGCAGTCTAGAGGTGTCAAGGTGAGGAGCCCTTGAGAAACCATATCTGAAATTCTAAGATAAGAATAATTAGTAAGCAATATGTAAATTGGAGGGCACTAGAAGAGCTCCATAGACTACGAAATCTCTATTTTCTATGGTTAAGGCTCCAAATACTAGATTGCTGTTGATTTTGTAACTAATTCCTGTTCATGATAAATCTTATTGACATAGTCCTACTTCTGGAATTTCCATTTTACGTTTGCTTTGCATGTGTAACTCAATTGTTTCTAAGATCTGCAATCACCTTGATGCTCATTGAATTATAAAAAACTAGTATTTTTTTCATCCTTACCAAAGATAATGTTACTTTCCTACATTTGTATTTTTCATCTTGTTCTGGTATAGATAAAATTGCTCTAAAATTCATATTGCTGTATAGTTTTGTTAATGAACTGTGGAGTTGAAACTCACGCTCAAGTTCTTTACTTTTCTGCTCCACCCTCCACAGAAACAAGGTTCTTCTGCAGCTGCTGCACTGGATGTTGAGAGGCTAAAAGTTGAACAGCAAAGATCTGTGCAAACGATCCAGCAGTGGAAGACAATATATGAAAATCTGCATCAGTTCTGTGTCAGTGAGCTTTTAGATGGTAATCATGTTGAAAGTACCAATGGTTGACATTTGTGTGGAGGACGACGAGTTCCGAAGATTTTAGGTATATTATGTGATCCAATAGTTAATCTTTTATGAATTATCTCTATTGAGTCCATTATGAGTTTATATTTCTTGATTGTTTTTGTGGACCTAACTTTTAAAACATGAGCACCGCCGCCCCAAAAGAAAAAGGTGGAAAAATAAGGGAAAAAGGTGATTGGAAAACCGAAATATTTCTGAGGGAGAACTGATCATTTGTTGAGTGAACTTGATACATTTCCTACTAAAATCTACATCCTCGTCCTTTCCTTTCTTGTCAACCTTGTGATCAATCACGTTAAGATTTTGGACCAATTTGAGTAGTGTTCTGCAGAAAATTTGCGTTTTGACAGATTAAAATGGTAGCAGCACAACACTTAGTGAAAAAGGTTATAGGAGTAGCGTCTAATGGGTGCCAGGTTTAAATTATAGTGTTGGTTTTGTTTGTGAGGCTTAGCCCCTGTTTGGTTTAGATAATAATAATAAAAAAAGATTTTCAATAGATTTAAATAAAAGTTGATGGAATTTTTGGTTGAATTTACACAAATAGCTCTATAATGGGGCTGAATATGATTTTGGGGTCTTTTTTATTTTTTATTTTTTCATAAGACATCCGTTCCAATAAAGAAAAAGGTGGAAAAATAAGGGAAAAAGGTGATTGGAAAACCGAAATATTTCTGAGGGAGAACTGATCATTTGTTGAGTGAACTTGATACATTTCCTACTAAAATCTACATTCTCGTCCTTTCCTTTCTTGTCAACCTTGTGATCAATCACGTTAAGATTTTGGACCAATTTGAGTAGTGTTCTGCAGAAAATTTGTGTTTTGACAGATTCAATGGTAGCAGCACAACACTTAGTGAAAAAGGTTATAGGAGTAGCGTCTAATGGGTACCAGGTTTAAATTATATTGTTGGTTTTGTTTGTGAGGCTTAGCCCCTGTTTGGTTTAGATAATAATAATAAAAAAAGATTTTCAATAGATTTGATGGAATTTTTGGTTGAATTTACACAAATAGCTCTATAATGGGGCTGAATATGATTTTGGGGTCCTTTTTTTTTTTTTTCATAAGACATC
>CAIGRQ010116858.1:0-14839 GCA_903798375.1 Fraxinus sp. D2006-0159 | reverse complement strand
GATAGCAATAATTCTCATATATTTACCATAGTCGCATTTCAAGATTTCAAAGAAAAATTGAATTGCATGATTTTATGTTTAATAATGATTAATGCTTTGAGTACAGAATTAATTTCACAGATTTTCTACCGGAATTCAAAGTTTCTCTCACATGGGGGTGGACCCCATGTGATTAAAAAAATGCCAAAACTCTCCCACCCACCCCCTATTGTGTGTTACCTGGCAGGTACGAGAATTTTGAATTCCTGTACCTGCAGCAAGGTCCTTTAATAATTCATGCAAGATATTTTTTGTTATTTAAACTTTATCAATCATATATTTATCATGATCGCCCTTTAAACTCTTGAAAAAGTTTAAATAGATGAAAATGAATATTTGTAGTATAAAATATTGAACCAAACGTAAAAATTAAAGAAAAAAGGATATTGGAATGAGGTTGTGATTCAAAAGAAACATAAACAATCACGACTTTAGGTTTTACAATTAATGTAAAATTATTTTGATATTCAAAATTTATCGATCATATATTTATCATAACCGCACTTCAACATTTTCAACAAATTTTAAATCGTTTAAAACTAATATTTGTAACTTAAAATATCAAGTCAAACGAAAAACAGGGCTTAGCCGAGAGCCATTAAACCATTTGGATTGTAAACAGTAACCAAAACTAATCAAATGAAAAACGAAAAAAAAAAACGGCTTAGCCGAGCCGAGCCCTAAAGCCATATGGTACGGGAAAAAAAAACAAAAACCAAAACACAGGAAAAGAAAATAAAAAGCGGCTTAGCCGAGCCTAGTCAAGCCATATGGCTCGGACAAAAAAATAAAAACCAAAAACGGGAAAAAATAATCAAAAATGGCTTTGTCGAGTCGAGCCATAATAGGATGCTGAATCAAACGTAAAAAAACCCGGCCTAACCGAGCCAGCCAGCCATAAAGCCATTTGGCTCTGTTCGACTTATGAACCGAGCCATAAAGCCTACGTAGGATGCTGAATCACAAAAAATAAAAAATAAAAAATCGGATTCGCCGAGCCAAGCTATAAAGCCATTCGGTTCGGCTCGGCTCGGCTCTACTTATCAACAGTAACTTGGAGATATATTTCATTAGACTCATAATATTTTTTTTAGTAATTTGATTACACATTTCGTTAATTTTTATTAAAATTTACAAAAAAAAAATTATTTTTTAACAAAATTAAATAGGTGCTTGATTTTTAATTAAAGCGGGCGAATAATACTTTTCTGATGGGTTAAATCCATCATTGGCACCAAACTTTATACTTAGTATCACAATGACTATTCAATTTGATTTTGTTTTATCATGGTCATCCAACTTTATATTTAGTGTTACCATAGTCACCCAATTTAATTTTATTTCATCATAGTCACCCAATTTCGTTTCACATTTTCACTAATTTTAAAAGGGGTAAAACGGTAACTTTGTATTATATATATAAAATAAGTTAAAAATAAACAAAAATAATTTTTTTTTTATTTTAAAATAAGTTTTTATTTTATTTTATTTTTCTAAGCATTTTTTTTAAAAAAAAAAAAACTAGTTTTTGCCTCGTGCAATGTACGTGGTTGTGTTCTATTGAAGGTAATACTAGCGTCTTGAATGTTAAGATTAAATGAGAAATGTATTACAAAATTTTCACACACATTTTTATAAAAATGAATTTTGGATAAGAGATTTGAGAAGAAATGAAAACTGTCATTAAAAACTCGGTTGCACTGGAAATTAATCAAACGACAATTGTTTGATAGATAACATTTATTACACTGAGAATTAGAAAGACAATTACATCCCCCATTTTAACAATAAGTTTACCAAAAATACCTCCACATAATAATTTAAAATGAATTTTCATGAACACTGACGTTAAGGGTAATTTTGAAATTAAAAATATTTAATACAATTCTACCACATAAAATTCTCCAACATTAAAAATAGATAATTATTTTAGTCCATGAAAACTACCAAAAACGGTAGAGTAGGATGGAGACATATTTAAGCTTAATCCAATAATCCCCATTTATCAAATATCAAATATCCAATAAGAAAGAGCATATTCTCCCAAACCCACCCCTTGACCTTACCTACAATTAAGAAACTTATTGCGAAAAATATGAGAGAATTTTAACTAATTTTATGTAGATCTTGTGCAATCGACTCTTGAGCTGGAGGTTGTTGGGAAAAGTCTCGCATGCCGAGAATATTAGAATATATGTATATGACATAGGATGAGCTATTCTTTTGCTATGATCAGTGGCGAATCCGTTGTTGCCACTCTCTTTGCCTTTGAATTTGTTGTTGGCGATAGGAGAGAAGTTGCAAACTGTAATGTATCTCTCAATCTTGTATCAAGGTTATAAGAAGGATTTTTTTTTTACAGATTCAATTGTTTTTGTGCTCAACAAAAGGGATTTTTTTTTTTCTTTTTGTGAGCTCAGGGAAGATATTTTTGTAAAAAAAATTCTGGGAGTCGGTAGGGAATTGACGTAGCGAATTTGGATTTGATGTTGTGGGTAAAACATATAGGAAAAATTGTCGTTTGGCTTTTGGCCTTCGCCAGAGCAAAGTAGGGATGTAAAGTCAACAATTGCGGATATATGTACAATAGACGATGATTTACATAAGAAAAAATCAGATATTCAAAGGCAACATGGTAAAATTGGAAAAAAAAAGAGTAGAGGTTGCGGGAGTCGAGGGGGTAACACCTCTCATGGGGGATTCGGGGGCAACGCCCCCGATGGGGATTGACCGATCGGTCAGGTCACGGGGTTCGAGGGGGCAGCACCCCTCGTGGGGGGTTCGAGGACAACGACCCCGACGGAGATCAACACCTCTAATGTTTTTGAATTAGATTATTAATAAGTGAAATTGTATTTATAGTTTGCTTAAAATGTAAATAAGTAGAATTTTTGGCAAAAAAAAAAAAGAAATTAAAAAACATGCGGAGACACGATGCAGAGACACGCGTACTCCGTGTCTCCGCACAGCGCGGAGACATGGACGTTCGTATCTCCGAGCTATGCGGAGACACGGTCTCTCTCTCTCTCTCTCTCTCTCTTCCTATTCTGTTAAATAAGATGTTTCAATTCATTAACTTTTCTTAAACAATATTCACCCTCTGTATCCCTCCGAGTGTAAACTTTTTGCTCTCCTAATTAGTTTTAACAAAATGCAAATAATTAAAAACTACAGATTTAACAGAACCACCAACCCTACATGTAGAATGTGTTTTAGACGAGGAATAGAGATATTGCTTTCCTGAAGAAGCTCGTAGTCATCCTCGTCAAGCATATATGAATACAAAAACCATTCATTATTGTCAGATTCACTCTTTAATTATTTCACAGCAAACATAAATGAGAAGACAAAATGACCAATATCTACGCACTGTGCGGAGTTTCACTCCACACACAGTACAGTTTGTGCGGAGTTCAACTCCACATTGTGTGGAGTTTCACTCCGCACTCCTCCATGGAGTTCATGCGGAGTTGAACTCCACATAGAGTTCTGTCGGTTGATTCCACCATATGATTTTTCAACAAAAAAATTATTTTACATTTTTAAAATTAATGATTTAAAAAAATGAAATAAATAAATAAAAGAGAAAACCTCTACCAATAATATTCAACTCTGAAATCTAACAATCAAACTTCGGCAAAAATACCGACATAGGAAACTCTTCCTTCTGCTCAGAAACACCACATCACAAATAAAAAATCACTATCGAAAACCTTGAATTATTATTAACAATATCAAACCATTTCAGATATTTCGAACTAAAAAAAGGACAAATATCAAACACGAGAAATGNCAAATAAAAAATCACTATCGAAAACCTTGAATTATTATTAACAATATCAAACCATTTCAGATATTTCGAACTAAAAAAAGGACAAATATCAAACACGAGAAATGATATCACCATTACAATTACAATTACAATATGAACCTTACCCGTTGGAGATTGTTTTGTCGCTTCATGCTGCCACTAAAAACAAGTGTGTGTGTGTGTGTGAGAGAGAGAGAGAGAGAGAGAGAGAGGTCAGAAGATTTGAGAGGAAGAATGAATTAAAAGATATACCAGGAATTTGTTTGCTTCTCCAATACGTACATGGAGAAGATATTTATAAATATCAATTGCAATTGACGGTTGAAAAAAAAAAATACCAATTAGTCAACAAAAATGGCTAGATACGGAGAGAATAATAATCGGAGAAGAAACTATGTTACTGCACTTAGTTTAAATAAGATTGTCCACTGTAGCCAATCCAAATGATTTTGTAGTTCGAAAATTGGCGAGAAAGAGTAGAAATACCATCAGTAGTCAATAGTTGCGGCTTGTGAGAAACACAATTTTTTTTTTTTTAGTTAGCACATGAAACAATAAACGGAAAGTGAAAAACCCAAATGAATAGTATTTTCCAAACTCCCTCTTTTAAGAGAGAGTAGATAAGTTTTTATTTTATTTTTCAACTAACATTTTATTTTTAAATATAAGTTTTTATTTTAATTTTTAAAATTTAATTTTATATTTATTTTAATGTAAAGTTAATGTTTTACCTCTTTTAAAATTAATGAAAATGATGAAAAGAAGCGAGATGATTAATGTTGAATTGTTATATGAAATTGACTGGTCATGATGAAATGTTATATCAAAATTGGATGATCATAGTGAAATAAAATCGAAATGAGTGATCATGATGAGACTAAATAAAAAATTGCGTGATGAAACAAAATTAAATTAAATTATCATGATAATACCAAGAATAAAGTTGAACGGTAGATTTAACCCCTTCCTGGCTAGTTTCTTCACTCTTGACCAGAAACTATTGTATATTGACACTGTCAACCCTTCCAAATTGCAATACAAAACCCCAGACAAACGTACCAAAATCTCTTTATTCTTCCCACCATCTCTCTCTCTCTCTCACTCTTGACCAGAAATTTTTGTATTTGTATATTGACACTGTCAACCCTTCCAAATTGCAATACAAAATCCCAGACAAACGTACCAAAATCTCTTTATTCTTCCCACCATCTCTCTCTCTCCCTTCCCCCCCTCTCTCTCTCTCTCTCGATTCTTGGCTCCTTGTGATCTTGAAACATTCTAACTTCTGTTATTTGGAATCCTTTTTTCTTCCTTTTTTGTTCTTTTAATTGATTCCCATAATTTTTGATCTTTAGAACTATAACTGACCTGGGCCCGATTAATTTCTTGAAAAGACATGATCTTTAACATTTTATTGGCTGGTTTTCTTTCAATTGTGTCTTGGTGGCTGGTTATGGACTATGGGGGTCCACTGATTCTTGGGTGTTGCTTTGCAGTCTTGAATTAGACTTTTTGGTTAGTCTTCTTTATGGAATTTTTAATCCATTTTATATATTTTAGCTTTTGAATTGTATGTGGGTTTTGTTTAATTGCAAAGAGAAAATGGTATTAGAGTTCTGTCAGTTAAAATATTTCTTTAGTATGAATATGATACATTTGTTGACTTATCTATTATTGTTATGGTATATTTGGTAGGGATGATTGGATACCAGTGGACAGTATCTAAGAACAAAAAGAAAAAAAAAAAAAATAAAAAAGAAAAAAAAAAGAAGAAGCTAAAATCTTGTTCATTATACCTTGGTTTCGTCTCCACTAATTCTACCAAACATGCTCTTACAGGTTTTTGCTTGCATTTCATTATCCACAATTAATGACTCTTGAATCCATTATATCAATTTCGAGCATGATTCTGGTTACTTCTGTATCGTATTTTCAATTTTTTTCTGGGTTTTCCTTTTATTATTTGAATTCTGTGTGTGTGCACAGTGCACTTCTACACTTTGTTGATTTATGTTGTATGCATGTGATTTTGTTCATATATCTCCTTTACATGTATAGAGAAAATTTCATAAGAAGGACGAGTAGTGAGAGGAACTGAATATATTAATTATCTATCCTCCTCACTGGATAGCATGGGTGGCTAAGCTTAAAAAGCTTGTGTAATTCTTTTGTTGGCCAAAGTTGGTAATAAGTAGTTAACTTATTTTGACATTAATTAGATACTTTCAAAAAATAAAAAATAAAAAATAAAAATAAATTAAAAAATAACCCTTTTACTTGAGGAAAGGTAAAAAAGTTTATGCAAAAATGTTTGAAGATTACATTCACCTAAAAATAAGTTTACTTCTTCTTGAAGCTTAGGCAAACATGCTCTATGGGGTTTAAATTGTGCGAATGACATATCGGTAGTCTGTACTTTGTCGGTATGCATGTTATTTAAATGATGTCGGGATTTGAAGTTCCAAGTTTGTTTCTATTTTGTGTCGGAAGATGACTATTTCAATCCTGCTTCTCCAAGAGACTTTGCTATTGATTTGTGTACTATTTTACAGGTTAGTTCTTGAGGTTGCTAAATTTTTGAAATTAAATCACTAAATTATCTATTAAAAAAAAATAAATAAAAATGAAAAGTTTGTTTCTATCTCAGGAAGTTTAAGGCAGTAGTTGTAGAAAATAGACAGATATGGCTATTGCGGCAGCTGTTACTGAGAGGGTGACTTGGACATGCTGATTGGTCCAGATTGGGCAGTAAACATAGAGCTTTGTGATATAATAAATGTGGATCCTGGGTATTGTTTCTTTTACTTAACTAAGTGCATGCTAATTTTTTCAAGTTATTTTTAACCAAAATGAGATAGATATTTGCTTTTTATGGGAATTCAATTTTTTTCATGGACCTTTCCACGTAAGAGATAAGTACCTTTGATGAGGTTGAAGGTCACAAACAATATCATCTTTCTGTGAAGTTTTCTTTAATTCCCATTTTTCAGATTTTTTGTAATTCTAATTTCAATATTGTAGGTGAGCTTGTAGATTGCCCATTTTTTTCCCCTAGACATTTTTGGGTATAGTTGGCATTTTTACCAGTGATTACCCCATAGCAGTAAATGGACCTTTTAATGATAATTTAGAGCTGTCTGATTATATATTCTCAAGTATGTTAATTTTTTCATTTGAGGATTTGTTACTACATTGGAATGAGGAATATAAATTATTACTCCTGTGCTCGTTATCACATTGATCACTTAAAGATCATTACTTATGTAAATTAATTGATCCTTGAATTAAAAGTCAATTAACACTGTATTTTAATGGGTAAGCAAGCATAAATCAAATCTTTATCTAGCATTGTTAGTGACAATCAAGAAAAATCTAACTGAAGTCTATATAGGCGACCAAATTTGAGTTGGATGCAAATTTAATTAAGAGTTCACAATAAATTGGCGGTTTGCACACTTTGTAAGTGGAGATGGTGGGGTCTGTGGGAGAAGGGCATGGTACTGAGATTTTAAGCATATTTAAAAACTTTTTTCCTTTCTGTTTTTCAGCTAGGTATATCATGATGTAGGCTTAAATAAGTGGAATATTGGACAAGACTGGGATGTGAATATGCTTTTTTTTTTTCTTTGGTCTTATAAACTTACATACATTAATTTAAACCAATTTTTTTCCTCTTTGATGATAATCATATGCATAATTATTGGAATTGTGCTAAATTATGTATTCCTTTATTAGTTTAGCTCAACTTCTTAGGAATATTTATGTCCTTGACATAGAATCTCTGTTTTCGATTTATATATATTTTTGTAGGTTGAGCCCAAAAGCCAAAAATTGCTCATTCATTGTAAACAAATACAAAACATGATACTAAAATCAGTCCCTTGGACATTCTAATATGCAATGAATAATGTTATATGTACATATTGGGGATCATCCCCATATGATGTGGAAAGTAATGTGGGGGTAAAATGATAAGGCGTGTATGTATATGAGACCCGCTTTATTGGCCTTATCATTTAGTGCTACATCACATGGGGATCATACTCAGTTTGTACATGTAGCATTACACTATGAAAGAGTCTGTACTACATCAATGAAACCTGTTCTGTGAATAAAAGGTATATTGGACTTTTTAAATGCGTATGTTCTCCTAGAAGAAATGAAATGACAATCCTGAACATAAAGGAAGCCTAAAATATGCAGAACTGCTATATTTATCTTAAGATTTAGTGATTTACTGTGTGGCTTGTAGACTCTTTGAGTTCCTATCTTAGTGCTTGGTAGTTCTAGATGGTGCATTCTACAGTGGTTACTCTATCCTTGTGCTAAGCTTTATATTTTTGAATTTATTTTCTTCTTAAACCCCTGAATCTTTCTCTATTACATGTCAGTTATTGTCTTTCTTTTGGGCCCTTTATTGTATTAGTGAATTCATTATGTGGATGCATGAGGGTTTCTTTATACGTAACTCCACGAGTTGAATTGAAATTGCAGGCAAGCGAAGGATGCACTGAAGATACTTAATAAACAACGGGGGAATAAAAACCCTAAAATACAGCTTCTTGCATTATTTGTAAGTACTTTGCATTTTTCTTTCTTTCTTAGATATGCTCGTTTTATCCTTTACCAAACATGTTAAATTTTTCATAACCTCATGGACACTATAACATTAATTTTCTGGGTAACAAGTTTATTGGGAAGTTGGTTGCTAGAAATTTCTAGTTTCATTGTGTGGACATGAGGAAGTATAGTTCTGTATGAGTATTTATAGAGATGTGGTCAAAACTTCTCATCATAATTGTTCTTCAGCAATGTCTATAGATAATAAATATGTGCTTTCATCCTCCACAAGGTAAATAAGCTATCCAAATAGTTAATTTGTAACGGTGGTACATTCTCGTTGGGATTGTCTTGAAGAAGTCAAATTTAGGTTATGTTTTTGAGCCTGAACTGATGCATTGCTTCTTGTATTGGCAGATATATTTCTCCTAAAGTAATGTTTCAATGTTATTAAGATAAATTACTTTCATTGCACCTGTGAGATCATCCATTCTGTTCCTCTTTCAGATACAGTAGCTTAGTGTGTGTTTTTATCTTTTTCATTTGATGAATCAAAATATGTACTTTTGTAAAAAGAAAACAATATAGCCCTTTACACATATTTGCCACTTGTAAGACAGAAAATACATATATTTTCTTTACTTACTCTAGTTTAGAACCTATATATAGGTACGCTATTTAAGACATTTAATTGAAGTGTAACCTGATAAAACTGATTATTTTTTAATATATGATTCAGGTTTTGGAGACTCTTAGTGAAAATTGCGAGGATAATGGGTTTCAGCAGATACTGGAGTGGGACGTTTTACATGACATGGTGAAAATTGTAAAGAAGAAGGTGGTGCAGCTCTTTTAGCTATGATATCAATCTTTTTCTTTATTGGGATCCTAATCTATCTTTCACATCTCGCTTATTATTGACTTCTGCAGTCTGATTTAAATGTGAGGGAGAAAATTTTAATAATGATAGATACCTGGCAAGAAGCTTTAGAAGGACCCAGGGGAAGGTTTCCCCATTACCATGCTGCCTACAATGAACTGAAGGTGACTGTTATCTCTCTATTTCTGCTTGTTTTTTAATGAATAGTGATGATGATGAAAAAGAATCTAAAATCTTGTTCACGGTAATGTCAAGTTCTATCTAGTGCTGTTTACCAAACATGCACTTCCACTATAATTTTAATGTAAAACTAATATCTACTGTGTTTCTTTCTCTTCTGGAGAAGTGGAATGAAACTTCACTTCTTGATACTGGGTGGGGTCGGTTTAAAGGTTTTGGGGGATGGGGGGTGGGGTGAAGAAATGAGCTACTCTTGTTTGGATTTTCATCAACTCACAAGTCATTTGCATTTGACAATTGACAGGTTGCTGGTGTAGAATTGGCCCCTCGAGAGGAAAATAGTGTACCTTTGTTCACTCCACCACATACACATCCTGTAGTTCACGCTGCTTCTGCATATGAGGAAGCTGCCGTTCAGGCCTTTCTTCAGGCTGATCCTTCTGGACTTAGGTATATCCTACTTTATGGGCTTGTGAGAAAGCTTTAGTCATATATGTATAGAAAGGTTTAATTAGTATGGTCGTCTATATGTTTAATCTCAACAAAGCTTTTCATTCCAAGTTAAGCATTTCCTATGTTCACATGAATTTTTCATCTTATAAACTTTTTTATATCATTCCTTATACAGTTTGCCCGAAATTCAAAATGCTGAGGGACTTGCTGACGTTTTAACTGAAATTCTTGTTGCATTGGATCTGAAAAATTCTCAGGTTAAACTTCTTTTACTCTTCCTCTTCCTTTTTCATTTTTTTTCCCTCTTTGGAAGATTCGTTAGTGCTTTATGCTTGTTTCTTTTGCCTCACATATAATCCTAGAAGTTTTTCCCCTCTGATTCAAGGGGTAAAATCGTTCACTCTTTTATTGGATACAACCTTTTCACTAATAGTTTCTTGTGCTCAGCATTTATATTCTCAGCTGCCTCACAACATGAATGTAACTTAGATTCAAGTCTCTACTGTTATTGTAGTTGCAAACATATAATTTCTTTCCAGTGCGAGGGAGAAATATAATTGTAATTAAATGTGAAAAACTCAAACTATTTGATAATAGTTGAGCATGAATTCTCTGGTATAAATCAGAATTGTATTGTTTAATTCATTTCCTTAATATTTGCATTATAGTTCTATGAAAATCTAGTGCTAAGAGTAATGTAGAATTGGGGTTCTCAACAAAATTCAGTTCATAGAATTTATACAGACATAAATCATACAAGCACTTTCTGCTACATTGCAGAAATTTGCTGACTTTGTTGCTTTTTGTGATTGGCAACATCACTTTAAGTACTCTATTATCGATATGAAATTATTAGGGGATGGTGTCTAAGGTCAAATGGGAACATCTCAGTTAGAAACGATTGAATAAGAAATAAATTATGTCTTAGTGACTCGGGGCTTTAATCTTTGAGTCGAAGTGACTCCAAGTTGTTATTGCACTCGTTGACTGTGATATTCTCCTAAAGCTCTTCAAGGATTTATAATTTTGTGATTTTAAGTTGTAATTTGAGCATTTTGTTCTTAAAGATATTCTAGAATTCAAGTTGATGTGATAGAAATACTACGACATCTACACATACGATTTTGTCCTGAAGTAATGGACCAACCTCGTGTATATTCAGTTAAATCATTGAACCTTCATTTGGCTATAATATATTGAAACAACTATCCTCGTGAAAAATGCTAAATTCTGGAGAGCATTCATACTTGTCCATCGTTAATATATTGGCTTTCAACACAGGGTGTGAAGGACGAGGTGATCATTGACGTGGTTGAGCAATGCCGTTCATACCAAAAGCGTGACATGATTCTTGTGAACAATACTGCGTAAGAATGTTACCTAAATTTATTCATCAGTCATTTGCAATTTAATAAATGTGACACTAATTTCTACTTTCTTTGGCAGAGATGAGGATCTTCTATGCAAGGGATTAGCATTGAATGATAATTTGCAGCGAGTTCTTACTCAGCATGATGATATTGCCAAGGGAACACCTATGGTTCCGGTGGCAACAAGAGAAACCCCAATCGCACCTCTTATGAATGTGAATCAGGAGGATGATGAGTCTGAAGATGATTTTGCTCAGTTAGCACACAGGTAATTTTAAATTTAATGTAATGTGTTATGTTATTCTTCTGTTCGTGTCATGGTCTGCGAGCTTGTAGCTTCTAGGATAGGCAGTCAATTGTTAAATAGTGCAAATATGGATATGAGGAGTACTTATCTACATATTTGTTTGTTTGGAAAATTGCATCGCTAGTCCCCAATCTATTATCAGAGTAGCAAGTTGGTCCTCAACCTTTAAAAAAACCGACTTGGTACTCAATATTTCATTATAGCTTTGCCGCATAACTCCCCAGTGACTAAATCGTCAAAATCTCCTTGAATTGTCACGTGGCCTTGATGGAAACATGCATCCCATCGAAGTTCTTGACACCAGCTTAAGTTGGGAAATAAAACCTAGCTTCATAAATCCGGCGTGACAATCCAAAGAGATTTGAATGGCTTCTGTTGTTGGCATTGATTTTCCAACTATAGTGAAAGGTTGAGGACTAGCTTGCATGCCACTTGGGCAATAAGTTGGGGGTAATAGTGGGATTTTGCCTTGTTTCTTGTTGGAACGTATAGGGGTTCAAAATACCATCAACGCTCAAGGACTCGGAGAAATCGCTTTTACATTACCTTCCCAACTTCCAAGAATATCTGCGTGCTAGTTCAGTTGTGTTCGTATTGAGGTTTATATACTAGATTTAAGTTTATATTTATTTTCGTCTACTTTTTTTGCATTTCTACTGCAAAATTGTGTTCAAGTATGAAATAATGACATAATTGCAGATCATCAAGGGATACACTACAAGGACATGGACCAAAGCCGGTTGTTGTCAAGAGCGAACCCAAACCAATCAGCCGAGTTCTTCCTCCACCGTCATCAAAGAAACCAACTAGTACTAACTCTGGAACCGTTGATTTTCTCTGTGGTGATGTTTATGGGACTGAAAAATCTTTGGGAACATCTGGATCTACAACAATCCTCGAGCCGAGTCCAACACTATCTCTTTCACCCATCAATGATTCCATAAATCCCACAACATCATTGTTTGCCCCAAAAACTACGTATGACGAATCTGCTCACACAAGCAAATCTGCCGACCAATTGCCTCCGGCTCCTTGGGACGTTTCATCCCCTGGCACCCATCCACCTCCACCAAGGTATAATCAAAGACAACAGTTTTTCGAACAAGAGTATCCTCATGGCAGCAGTCCCTCTCATTCGAGTGGTGGAGTGAGGGAATTCCAGAATCCCTCAATCAAATCATCAATCCCGACTAAACAAGGAATACCAGATGCACTTTTTAAAGATTTGGTTAATCTTGCAAAGACCAAATCATCTCCTAATCCTAACAGGTCCTTATAAGTGATTAGTCGGTATAGATTATTTTCGGGTGGTACTGAGTGATCCTTGATTGGTTGATACCGTTGGTTTTAAGTCATCGTTCAGACTTCAGATAAATTACGGATAGAAACTCGGTTGTTGATTTTGTGAGCATTTATGGCTATTATGTTTATGACTTGGAACTTCTCCCTGGATATGAAATTGTGAATGTATATTGTTCTTTTTCTATGGCAATGGGTTTTTCTGTAAGATACTCTCTTTGGGTTTTTGGCTGGTGTTTTCTATACTCATAACATTGGGATATCATACAAATTCAGGGCAAAAGCAAGAAGTGCTAAGGCATATGTTTTTTCTTTTGAAAACAAACTAATGTCTTATCAATCTTGATAACAATTCTTTCCTGTAGAAAACTTGAGAGCTTCGACTGAGTCTGCTAGCACATCTCATTTCGTAAAGGATCCCCAGAACCTGATTAGTAGCAGGATCGAGAAGCCAAACTACTTTTGGAACAGTCTTAAATAACTAGGATTACAAACTCAAAATTCGAGGATGAATTTCTGGATGGGCTCAAGCTTATATTTACCTGAAAGCCACAGAAACTAGAAATTCATAATTACTCAAAATAGTGTATCCGAACTCATAATGCAAGTCTGCAGGGATAATCAGCAGTTGTTTCTCTTCACAAAAGTGATAATTTGTTCCAAAATCATAAAGGGGTGGGGGTAGAAATAAAAAGGTAGCCTGAGTTAGTACTTGGAAAATGTTCGAACTCGAGCAGCTTCAGGATTGATTTTGAGCTAGAGATGGACTCTTGTTCAGTTCTGTGATCCACAAGCAGCTGGAGCCAAAATTGTGCTGTGCTGATACATATTGAGCTAGAGCTTGCTCGAAACATCATTGTAGGCCTCTCCTAATATCATTCTCTTAAGAACTTCTCTGCCAGCCTAGCAACTTCTTTTGGCTGCTAAATTTCGAACTGCATCAGCAAACAACGTGCAAGAATTTCAGGCAGACGATCATCTCTACTAGAAGAAATAAAATACTTACCCAGAAACCATTCTCCTTCGGTCTTGTTGATTGATCTGCATGCACAACTTCAACTCCTCGCGAGTAAGACTTCTGGCCGAGTTTTTGGTGATTGAGACATAAAACAAAATACTTGGCCAGAATTCTTTTTCTTGAATTGTGTTGTAAAAACTCAACACCTCCTCTTCTATCAATAGCTTTACAAGGTGATTAACCTGCCTCAACTAACCTGTCACCATGTGTCTCAATTTCTATAGGTCTTGTTCCTTATGCTGTTATGCACAACACATAAACAATGTCTTTTGGAGCTGCACAGACCTACATTTGTGCAAATCTAACGTTATAATCAGAACATCATCAATTTCTGTCTTTTATTTTTTATTTTTCCTGAAAAATTGATGCCCCCGATAGTGTTTGTGGTCGATTTGGCTTGCTTTCTTTTTCTAGATTTGTTGTTTTTATGAACTTAAATGTCCACCATGTCATGTCAACTTCTTCGTGAGCACATCGTTATGGTGTAAATGTAGCATTTGTAAGACAAGGAAAGAGTGGATTAAATAGGAAAAAGTTATCTCCCTTGCAGGTGAATCTCTAGTAGGGATGTCAACGAGTCGAGCCGAGCCCGAGCCCAAAAAAAAAAGCTCGGGCTCGGTTCGAACTTTTTTGGCCCCGAGCCGAGCCCGGCCAAAAAAAAATGAGGCTTGGCCTGAGCTTTCGGCTCGAGCCTTAGCGGGCCGGGCTGAGCCAAGCCTAGCCCGAGCCGAGCGGGCTCTTTTTTTTTTTTTTTCTTTTTGGTAAAGTATACATTTTTTACTTAAAAAAATTAAATTTGTATAGTTTATACGTGTTATAAATTAAATAAATTATAAATGTTTAACCCTCATCCTTTATCCGGGTTTGGGACCGGCTACAATTATCGTATGCGGAGTTAAAATTGTAAACGAATAAAATATTT